>VYXB01003569.1:0-106831 GCA_013397135.1 Pachyramphus minor | reverse complement strand
CACTGCCCGGCGGGACAGCGTGGCGGCTCTGACGGCCCGGGCTCGTCCTGGCCGTGCCCCGGTGTAGGCACGGGCACTGAGCATTGCAGCATCAGCACAGAAATGGGACGCGGCAGGAAACATCCCCCAACTTCATCTCGTTCTCCCATTCGTGGGTGATTCTGCTGTGGGCTCAGTCTGTAGCAAATTCTGCTTCTCACCGATGCCCGTGTTAATGATAGCAGGGCCTGTTCTTCAGAACCTCAAATCATCAGCACATAAAACAAGTAGAGAATTGTCATGAACAATTTCATGAATCAAAGGACAGCTCAGAGCTGTCCTTATCCGCCTGTGTGGGACAAGCCTCCATTCCAGAGAAAGCCGACACTTCACTGACGAAACACCAGGGTCTTCCACCCAATCCACATGCCCACATTCACCGGAATAATGCATCTTCAAAATCACTCTGTTGGTTAGATCCAAGAGACCCTGCCTGATCTTCTTTACCCTGAGAGTGGCAGAGCACTGAAACAGGCTGCCAAGTTGTGGAGTCTCCCTGTCTGGAGACATTCAAAACCTACCTGGACACGTTGCTGTGTAATCTGCTGTAGGTGACCCTTACTTGGCAGGAGGGTAAGACTAGATCTGCATAGGTCCCTTCCAACCCTAACAATTTCTGTGATTCTGTGATCTTGTTCAGAAAGAGATTGCAGATAGAATCATAGAACCATAGAACCAAGGTTGGAAAAGACCAAGATCACCAGGTCCAACTGTCAACCTGGCAGCACTGTGTTTCCCACTAAACCATGTCCTCAGGTGCCATATCCATGTGTTTTCTGAACAATGCCAGGGATTGTGACTCTAGCACTTCCCTGGGCAGCCTGCTCCAGTGCTTGACAACCCTCTTGGGTGAAGAAATTTTTCCTAATACCTAATCCGAACTGCCCCTAGCACAATATGAGTCTATTTCCTCTCATCCTGTCACTTGTTACCCAGGAGATCAAGCTGAGAAGAGGAATTTCAGGTATAAATCCACCCTTTGACACTGTAGTGTGGTAGGTACTCCTGGCAGTGCTGGAAGTTCACTGACAGCCCGGGGCAAATCTGCTCTTAACCTGTAGTGTGGTGTACAAGGCTCAGAGCAACACGCAAAATTTCACCCCGAGAAACAGCCACACAGTGCAAATGCGGATTTCAGTATCTAATGGTAGAGGTTACACTCCAGTGAAGAATTCCTACCAAAGCCATGTATGAAAATACATTCAGGACAGTCAGTGTATTTTAGGTGTTTTTCCATGATGCATATTTATAAAATGATGCCAATTTACAATACTAAATTACCATGCGTCATTTACCTAAGTTAAACCAACAGCATAGGCTTGAAAACAAAGAGCAATTATTTTCAAGTTCTTTCAGGCCCTTTATTAATCCCTGACCAAGACTAATGGCATTTTCAAAACCAATGAAATTTTGCAGTTAAAAGTAGCCTGAGATCCTGCAGACACTCATTCTGTGTACAGAACTCCCCATGGCAGTTTATAGGGAGGATTTCTTCTTTTACTGCCCTGTGCAAGGCAACGACTGTGCTCCTTAGCTGGACATTAAACTCAGAAAAATGTATCCTCTTTGACACACTTCACAAGTATTTTCTTCTGAAAATTAGAGAACAAAGTTTTCTTAAAATGTGACATTTCAAACTAGGAGTATGATATCAGTGAGCTGGAAATTCACTGGCAATGACCAAAAATGTTTCTCCACACTTGTTTGTACATTGAATACTGCTGCAGACATTTAAGTTTTTTAGTTTAACCACCTCTAGTACACCCCTACTTTTATGGACCCTCTTCAGTTTCATCAACTATAAGCATCTCTTCTACACATCCCTAAAACAGGGAGGGCATTGTTTTATTCTCTAAGGCAAAGTCCTGAGCACTTAAAATCTTACCAGAATGTCTGCTGTTAAAAATCAGCTAGGGCCAGGTAATAAGTCGTTTGAGAGCAAGGGTCGTATATTTACTTCATATGTTTGCAGTACCTACATACCAACTACAGCTGGGTAATGCCTGATGATTGAAGGTGTTCCCACCATACACACAGATAAATATATGAATGACAGATAACTAACTCTGAAACATCAAATCCCCATATATGGGGAGGTAATGTGAGCTCATCTATATTAAGTAGTAAACAGAATAGAATAACAGAAAAACTGCAAAAATGCAATGAACAATTGCTTATTTATAATTTTTTTTACAAGAATCAAATGAACAGTTTTTAATTCCATTTGGCTTAATACTGTTCTTGATGTTCCATATACCTACATGCTCTTTTTTTGCAGGGGACAGAGGGAGGGGAGATCAAATTTGGAAGATTATTTGTAACATGGGTTTTACACTTAAGCAAATAGCATATACATTGTTTTTGAGTAAAGCAATAATTCTGAAGAAGAAAATTATTCTTCTGAGTGGGTCAGAACTGGAACCTGAACTTGGCTTACTCGCCTCTCAGGAAAGAAGCCTCATCAGCAATTTAGACAGTCAGGAAACAGGTTTCTCTTGTTTTCTTCTTCTGAAACTCTTCCTTATGGATACACGCAGTTAAAAAATAATTATCCCCAGAGAAAAAAAATATGGTGAGGGTGACTTCTACTGGGTGGAAGTGGGAAAGTGTCTGCCCCAATGAGTACAGCAGCGACTACAGTATTGCTTTGTCCCTTTTAACCGTGTGTAATAACCTCAAAGAGTAAATAGGCAGAGATTTTCAGGGCCCCTTTGATGTGCAGTAGGTCTCAACAGAGAGCCCCTGTGTTGCTACGATGCAGTCCTTTCCAAAACCTGAGCAGCATAATCCCTCACTGTCTCTTGCTACCAACCCAAGTTTACAGGCCACAAACACTTCCTTAGGCAGAGCCACTGAGCTGGCCAAGACTATGATGCTTCCAGGACTTAGGTCTCTCTGTCTGCAAAACACCACAGACACTGAGCTGTCTGGTTTGATCAGTTTGCACTGAGCCATCCTGGACTGCCTTGCTCTCCAGCAGACAGTGCAAAAAAAACAGACAAAAGTCACGAGACAAGATACCCGTGGAAAGCTGTGGAGAGAAACCACTTGAGGAGGAGGAGATTGGCTGAAGGCAACTCGTTGCCACCCTTATTGTCACCACAATGGAACATATTGTTAACAAAGTAGAAGTTGATTACACAGGTCACCCATGACTGCCATGGGCACCTGGAAGCCAGTGGTTGTGCTGCGTAGCTTTCCAGGTGCTCTCATCCAGCTTTCAATACTACTCAGCATGTCACAGCAGTGACTGCTGGCTTCTGTGGCCTGGGACAGTGAGGAGTGTAGGAGTGAGGCCTTCTTAACACGACACTGGGCCACTGTTTGCAAGGCTTTACCCTGGTGAAATGCTCCTCCCAAGAAGATTGCCATTGAAAGCAACCTAGATATCCGTCCCTGATCTGACTGCAGATGTGGCAAATCTGTCTGAAGAACAGGATGCATCTCAGCAGCCTCAGCATGGGGAACAGCAGCAAGAAAGGCAGCATGTGGGCTCCTCTAAAAGGAGAGAAGCCATAACCTTTGCAGGGATGCTGTCCTCCATGACGCTTTCTCATATGTCTCTGACTTTCCCCACGTGGTGTGGAAGGGTTTAGAAGCCTGTGTCAGTCCTGTGGGTGATTAGTAATGGGGTATGAGGCTATTTCTCCTTTTCTTTGAGGTTCTGGGAGAACAAAAAAGCTCTAGGTAAATGCAATTGTCAAGTGAGTCTTTCTGGGCAATTAAACCTGTGGTGCCAATGCTGGAGCCCTGTACTAATGCAGCTGGAAGACCCAGCAGCTGGGTCAGTCTGAGACAAGACACCTGCAGCTGGTCCTCAGCTTTGTCCTGGTCAATTTTCCCTGACACATTTTGCAGCATGAACTGCTCTAGCTGGGTGACATCAGGAGAGGGGCTGACTTCCAGACAGGGCTGGTCTCCTCTCAAGGTTAGATTGAGGGTTTCCTGGTTCAAAACTTTGCTGTGTCCTTGATTTCAAATAAGTACACACCATAAATGTAGGGTCAATATTTACTGGCTCCCTCTGTTGCCAAATACTCCAAAAGTGTTGGGATAAATAAAACTCTCTAACACTGTAGTGTTAAAAAGTGAGGCATTACTTTATTTCTGGCCAGAGGAGTGTGTGAAAGAAGACTGACAGAATCCCAGGCCCCACACAGACATCAATAATATTTTTTTTACCTCTTTATACATTTTAGAAAACAAAGACATTGATGTTCATTGGTTCATTAGTATGCTACCTTCTATTGGTTACTAATTTCTCATTTTCTATAATAGTCCATATCTTTAGTCTTTTTAATATCTTTTTCCGAACACAAATCCTAAGCCTTTGTTCATCTTCTTCTGTATCTTCTGTTTTTTGCAAAATGTCTTTCCATATGTCCAACTCAATAATATATCTTTCTTTCCCAGGCTTTGTTCACTGAAGCATATCAAGGTTAGGTTAGCAAAACTTACAGTTTTAGTACTTTTCCCAAGCTATGTTCTCACAAAAGTAGCTTCTGACAGCTTTTTGCTAAAAGCTGGCTGAGAGTAATTGAAGACCTAATACATTTTATGATTAATTAAAACAAGTAATTAAAAGGTTTAATTAAAACAATTAAAAATTAGAAAGACTATATAACTTCCAACACTTCCAGATCTTAATGAGGAAAAAATGTTAGTCAGGATAGAGATGGCTACTTAACAGGGATATTGGTCATCAATTAGAAGCGAAGCCTAGGTCAGTGTCTAGACCTTAGAAGTGATGCATCCTGAGAAAGAGAAGGTTAGGCAAAAACAGCAGGTGGCTTGCATGGGCAAACAATACAGAGAAATTGTCTGAGCAGCCAGGGATTAGGTCAGGAATGCTGAAGCCCTGAAAGAATTAAGCCTGGCCAGGGATGTTGAAGGCAACATGAAAAGCTTCTGTTGGTACATCGGTGATAAAAGGAAGACTAGGGAAAATGTGGGCCTTCTTCCCAGAAGGAAGTGGGAGCCTTACTGACTCAGGATAGGTAGAAGGCTGAGGTTCTCAATGGTTTTTTAGCTTTGATCTTTACTGGCAACTGCTGAAGCCGCAGCACCCAAGGTGCAGAAGGCAAAGGCTGGGACTGGGATAATGAAGAATCACCTGCTGTAGGAGTAGATCTAGTTTGAGATCATCTAAGGAACCTGAAGTTGCACAAGTCTGTGGGATCTGATAAGATGCATCTGGAGGTCCTGAGGGAACTGGCAGAGAAAGTGGCTAAGCATCATAGTAGAAAACTTGCAGAAGTCCAGTGAAGTTGCCACAGGTTGGACAAATGGAAAAATAACCACAATTTTTAAAAAGGGGGAAAAAAAAGACCCAGGAAACTGTAGGCTGGTCAGTCTTACATCTGTGCCTGGCAAGATCATGGAGGAAATCCTCCTGGAAACTATGCTAAGGCACATAGAAAATAAGTAGGTGATTGGTGACAGCCAACATGGCTTCATTAAGGGCAAAAGATACCTGACAAATTTGGTGACCTTCTACAGTGGAGCTACAGCAGTGGTGGATAAGGGAAGAGCAACTGATATCATGTACCTGAACTTGGGCAAAGCACTGCCCCACAGGACAGCCTTGTCTCTAAACTTGAAAGACATGGATTTGATGATGGACCACTCAGTGGATGAGGAATTGGCTAGAAGGCTGCACTGAAAGAGTTGCAGTCAATGACAAGTGAAGAAGGAGAACAGGAATCCAGTCATCCAAGTGTTTGAAGCATAGCATCTTAGGTTAATCCTAAGGGGCACTCACTCTCTCCACAGCCACTATAGAGGTAATAAAATCGTTGACATTTTGTTAAATTCAACTTCTGGCAATTGTTTCTCTTATTCAGATAGTTCTCATCCACTGAAATTTGATTTAAGTAAGTGCTTAAATTTAAATACTTGTCTACCACAGTGGGAATGTGAACTTCCATTTCTTTCAGTTAAAAGATACTTTCTGTGGTTTTGTACAGTCATGTATAAACTTCTCATGTCTCATGATAATTAATGGTTACTGTACAACTAAGCTAAGGTTGGTGTTTTGCACACATTAGTGTGCCATACAAATATGCCTGCTCATTTTTTTGTGACAAATGGATGCTATCACTTGACTGCAAATACGGTGTGAACCGAAGTCTTAGGGTAAAGTTAATACAAGCTTTTGCACAGCTGTATTTAAATATTAATATTGACCAATTCATTTGAATGCAGAGCTGCCTGGGAGGCATTTCTCAATTTCTTACGTGTGGTACCAAAGTTATTTGATATTTGGAAACTTGTCCTTGCATGCTGGTGTGATCTCAGCAGCTTCTGACTGCAAAATACAGATCTGTTTAGGGCCTTATTTCTGACTCATCTATCTATGTTGCATAGCATCAGCTACAGATTTATCTGTGGCTCAGACAAAAGCAGGGTCATTAATGAGTCACTGTTCCCTCAGGGACAAAAATGCCAACTTCTGTTACAGTGCCCACCTGAGTATATTCATTTTAGTATGAAATTAATTTGGAATACAATAGATAAGTGCTGACTCATTGGTCCAATTTTCTGTGCATATTTTAGATTTCAGCTGGAATTCAAGTAGTGCTCTTTTTTCAGTATTATCATTTCAGTAGGTTTGAAAGAGAAACAGATCATTCATCTGGTAGCTGGCCGGAGCTGTTCAGTGTTTGGAAAATGACTTGGCCTGACATAGAGAGGAAAATGACCACTTTGATGGATATTTCATAAATTTATCTGGCACTGTCACATTAGTTTGGAATTTCATTATTTTAGAGATAATTATCTGTCATTCATAAACTCATTTACATGTATGGTGGCAACACCTTCAATCATGAGGCATTACCTAGCTGTAGATGGTACTTAGGTTCTGCAGACACATGAAGTAAATACATGGCCCTTGTCCATAAAGGAGTAATGCCAGACTCGGAATGAATTTTAATAGCAGACATTCTGGTAAGATTTTAAATACTTAAGACTTTGTCTTAGAGAATAAAACAATGCCCTCCCTGTTGTAGGGAGGGACACCAGGGCAGATTTTCAAGTCTGTGCAACAGGTCCTCTGGGAATAATGTCTTTACACCGGCTGGTCTGTCAGTGCCACGTAGTAACACAACATTCAGGCTGGCTGTTGCAATTCCACCTCTGTATGTGGCACTGGTAGCAATAACAGACACAGGCACCCATGGATACAGAGAAGGGTGATAGTGAATAGGGTAATATCAGACTAGCGACCTGTCACTAGTGGGGTTCTGCAGAGATCCGTCTTAGGCCCTGTGTTCTTTAACACCTTCATAAATGACTCGGATTCAGGAATGGAAGGGACACTAAGCAAGTTTGCAGATGACACAAAACTTGGAGGAACTGTTGACTCTCTCGAAGGCAGGAAGGCCCTGCAGAGAGACCCTGACAAATTAGAGGACTGGAAAATCACTAACCATATGAAATTCAAGAAGGAAAATTGCCAGACTCTGCACGTGGGGCAGAGCAATGCTGTATGTTTGTACAGACTCGGGACGATATGCTGGAAAACGATGCTGCAGAAAGGGATTTGAGGGTCCTGGTCAATGGAAAGTTGAAGCAGTGCCCTGGCAGTCAGGAGGACCAACCGTGTCCTGGGGAGCATCAGGCAAAGCATCACCAGCCGATTGAGGGAAGGGATTGTCCTGCTTTGCTCTGCACTGGTGCAGCCTCACCTGGAATATTGTGGCAGTTTTGGGCATTGTAATATAAGGAAGATATTAAGTCATTGGAGGGTGTCGAAAGGAGGGCAATGAGGATGGCGAAGGGCCTTGAGGGGAAGCCATATGAAGAGTGGCTGAGGTCATTTCGTCTGTTCAGCCTGGAGAAAAGCAGACTAAAGGGAGACCTCATCGCAGTCTACAACTTCCTCGTGAGGGGAACAGGAGGGGCAGACACTACTGTCTTCTCTGTGGTGACCAGTGACAGGACCTGAAGGAATAGCCTGAAGTTGTGTCAGGGGATGTTTAGGGTGGATATCAGAAAAAGGTTCTTCACCCAGAGGGTGATTGGGCACTGTAACAGGCTCCCCAGGGAAGTGGTCACAGCACCAAACCTGACAGAGTTCAAGAAACATTTGGACAATACCCTCAGGAACATGGTGTGACTCTTAGGGATGGTCCTGTGCAGGGCTAAGAGTTGGATTTGATGATCTTTGTGGGTGCCTTCCAACTTGGCATATTCTGTGATTCTGTGAAATGTAGCTGTAAGTAGGTAAAACACACATAGACTGCCTTTAAAATGAGGCTTGAGAAAAATATAGCAAGAGTCCTAAGAGAGAAAAGCAGAATGCTACCTATGGCTTCCATCACAGCAGGTAGGGAATTTTAAGGTTTCTCATAATAGTGAAATAAACTGGCAGCTCTGTTTATAGCTGCTCAAAGGGCAGATCAAATCACCATTTGGCTTTAATGCTGTAGTCAGTAATCATGGATATATATGTTACACTGTAGTAGAATAAATCTTTTGTCTCTGCTCACCACTTGAGTGAAGGGTTTGCTAGATAGTTGCCTTAACCCTTCTTATGTGGGAACATTGGCTTTTTTCTTCTCGTATTTTGTTAACCAACATCTTGATTTTGGGTTGAAGGACGGCATCTAGCTGAGAGTCTGCCAACTGTATCTTTGGTTTCAGAGATGTGAGTTCTAACTGAGTCATTAAAGGATGTGTATTCTAAGGATGTTCTCTAACAGATTCATATTCTCTAGGACATCAGCAAGGCTGATCTCATATTTTGTTTTTGTCCTGATTTCTGGGACCAATAATTGTTCTAACACAAATCATGATTTTTCATGTAGGTGTGATTAGAATTGGACCATTGGGTCAGACATTCAGCCAGTACTAAATGGTGAATGATAGATGAGAAGTAGCACAGGAGACAGTTGTAATGGGTCTTAAAGATGCAGAATAGATGCTTATACTTGTTACCCTCTTATAGTTGACACCCTCTTATATTGAATAGCTAAAAGTAGGGGTGTACTAGAGGTAGTTAAACTAATAGAAAAAATAATCTTTGCAGCAGCAATCAGCATACAAACAAGTGTGGAGAAACATTTTTGGTCATCATCAGTGAATTTCCAGCCCACTGATATCACACTCTTAGTGTGAAATGTCACATTTTAAGAAAACTTTTTTCTCTAATTTTCAGAAGAAAATACTTATGAAGTGTGTCAAAGAGGATGCATTTTCTGAGTTTAATGTTCAGCTAAGGAGCACAGTTTTTGCTTTCCACAGGGCAGTAACAGAAGAAATCGTCCCTACAAACTGCTACGGGGAGGAGTGTCATATGGCTTGTGGCAGCTCCCGCACTCTACACAGAATGAGTGTGTCTCCAGGATCTCTGGGCTGCTTTTATTTACCACTAGTCTTGGCCAGGGATTAATAAAGGGCCTGAAAGAACTTGAAAATAATTGCTCCTTGTTTTCAGTTCTCTGTTGTTGGTTTAATTTAGGTAAATGGCATTATGGTAATTTAGTCTTGTAAATTGGCACCCATTTATAAATACACATCATGGAAGACCTTCAGATACACTGTGCTGCATGTATTTTCAGGTATTTTCAGATGAATTGCTTTACAATTCAATGTTAAAATCTTCTGCCCAAATTAAGGTGCAAAAGATACCAAATGCCAGTTAAAAATTACAACCATTTATAAAATTAATTGTATAGGGAGAGAGTGAAACAGAGTGAGAAAGAAGGAGAAAGAGATAGTGCAAGCATAAGATAGTCACAACTGTGAATCCAGCAGCATCCCACTGGTCCTTCAGTGCCCTGGGCTTCTTGCTGGTGGGGTCCCATCCAGTTCAATCCGCAAGTTACCTTATACAGTCCCTCATTAGCATGAGAGGGGAGGTCTTAAATCAGNAATTAATTGTATAGGGAGAGAGTGAAACAGAGTGAGAAAGAAGGAGAAAGAGATAGTGCAAGCATAAGATAGTCACAACTGTGAATCCAGCAGCATCCCACTGGTCCTTCAGTGCCCTGGGCTTCTTGCTGGTGGGGTCCCATCCAGTTCAATCCGCAAGTTACCTTATACAGTCCCTCATTAGCATGAGGGGGGAGGTCTTAAATCAGTGTTCATGTCGGGGTCTACTCTGGGGATCACAATGGAATGTTGTGATGAAAAGCATCAGTTTTGTTCCTACCTAGGCAAAGCCAGAACTGAGAGTTTGTTCCTTTTGCATCTTGTGCATAAGAACCCCTCATGTTTTCTGGAGCAAGTTTCACTGCCCAGCACTTGTTTAAGGCATGTGCTGCAGATGTCATTAACCCTTTCCTTACAATGGACATCATACACTGGTGCACAGGGTTGTTTCTACCCAGGTGCAGGGCTTTATACTTCTCCCTGTTGAACCTCATGACATTCCTGTTGGCCCATTTCTGCATCTTGTCAAGGTCTCTCTGGATGGTGTTCCAATCACTCCTCCCAGTTTTGTGTCATCAGCAAACTTGCTGTTGGTACACTCTGCCCCTTCATCCAGATCATTAATTAAGCTGTTAAACAGAACTGAATGCAGTATTGACTCCCAGGATACACCACTAGTTGCTGTCTTCCAACTAGGCTCCATGCTTCTGAAGACCACCCTCTGGACCTGGCCATTCAGCCAGATTTGTGTCCACATCAATGTCTGCTCATCCAGCCTGTATATCAATAGCTTTTCCATGAGGATTTTATGGGAGATATCGACAAAGGCCTCCCTGAAGTCCAGGTAGACAATATCTACTGCACTTTCCTGATATACCAGGTCACTCATGTAATTGTAGAACTTTATAAAGTTGGCCAAGCAAGACTTCCTCTTGGGCCAGCCATGCTGACTACCCCTGATTATTTTCTTTTCCCTAATGTGTCCAGAAATGGTTTTCAGAATTAGTTACTTCTGAAGCTAATGGGATCACACCAGCATGCAAGGACAATGCAAGTTGTTTTCTGAGCATCTGGAGAAGCACTTCAGGCTGCAGAAAAGATTGTTTCCAAAAGAAGGATTAACTAAGGTGAAACAATAAAGACAGGGTTCTATACTGAGTGTTTGGCAGTGGTAGAAGGATGTCAGGTGTAGACTTGAAAAAACATGTCTGTCCTTACAAGAAACCATTGAAACTTCCATCAGTTCTGCAGACTGAAGTGATAACTCAGTTTGAACTAAGCATCCTGATTATTCAACATATAAAAAGTTGTCTTTGTGCTGCTCCTTTACAATCCAAAAAAGAAGCTGCAGAGTTAAAAAAAATAATTAGGTACAATTAATTTCTAGACATTAATTTGTCTCACCACAATCCAGTTGTAACAAAGTGCCCTAAGGCACTAAGGCCCCTAAGTGCCCCCTAAGGGGCACTTTGTCTCACAAGAAAGTTATTATAAAAATTAGATGGTAAAGATAAAGTAACTAGAAAAGTCAAAGGAGCTACTGAATCCAATTCTTGTTCCCCTTGTTCAGTATGACCCTGGCTGCATTATGATCATAAGTAACGAAAACAGGAACAACTGGACATAACACACTTTGTCACTGAAATGAACACATGACCTTGTGATAATGGGGTAATATTCTGTCACTGATCACATGAAAGTAAAAATAGAAAGGACTAGTTAGATATAAATTTTACTGTTGATAAGAAGTGCAAATAATGATAGAAATTATTTATGTGAATAATTTTGCATATGTGTTTACTCACTCCTGATGAGCACCTATTTACTTTGTTTTCAGACAGAAGCAATAAAGGTTTACTGGGCACTTTGTATTTTTAAGACTAATGCTTTTCTTGGCTGTAAACCACCAAAATTCCTTATTATAAACTTGACATTGGTGTTATATTATATTGTATAGTTTAATAGCTTTATAATGATTTTTTTCTCAGGTTATTATCATTGCATACAGATTCCAAAGAGTTCAAACTGATGTGCTCTAGAGGCAACACTGGAAATTTTATGTGTCTCACCAAAACATTGGTGATTCAGCATATCTGTCATCATATCCCCAGATGTGCCCAATTTCTGATGTATGAGGGGGAAAAATGCAAAAATATAATATCTATTCTATGAGATCCAAATAGCCCGGTCTACAGGTTGTATCTGTCTATTCTGGGGTTTTGCTTGGGGTTTTTTTTCATGAGGAAAAAAGAATGATTGCTTATATCTAGCTGGGAGATGCTGCTCCTGCCTCAGCATAGAGAGATGAGGCTTAAGAGTTACCTCTTTCTACAAAGCTTTCAACTGTAGCCCATGAGGAAGATGCTGAAGTCACAGTTTGGTCCCAAGAACTGTCAGTGATGAACCCCCTTTTAAATTATGCCCAGAATTAAAAGAAAAAAAACAACAACCACAACAGCAAACAAGCAAAAAATAAAATAAAAAAACTCCAAACCAACAAAAAAAAACCCCAAAGCAAAGCAAAACCAAACCAAGAAAACAAACAAACAAAAACCCAAACCCAAGCAAAAAAAACCAAACACCACCCCAAACCCCAAACAAAACACAAACAACAACAAAAAACCACAAACAAACAAACCCCTCCTACCCAAATAAATTATTCTAGTTGCCAAAGCCAAAATGTTGAGTTTCTGAACTAAAATTCTATATCTTAGTTCCGTTCTTATTACAAAGTTCAAGAGAAAACCATGAAATAAAAAATAAAAAATCCAAAACAAACAAACAAACACCCGAAATCTTCCTCAGACTTCATTAATCAAAGGTTAAAAGAGACGTTTCAAAGATGTACATGCATGCACACCAAGCCAAAGGCACTGGCACACATACAAATGCTGCTGATAGGATTTTTCAAGCAAATGGAATTATAGAAATTATTTTAATAGACATTGATAAATTAGGCAAAAAACCAGCAGTAACAGAATCATTTAGGGTGGATGGGATTTCTTCAGATCATCTAGTCCAATCCCATTGCTCAAGCAGGACCAGTGAGTGCACGTTGTCCAGTACCACATCCACTCAGGTTTTTGAATGTCTTGAAGGATAGAGAACTACCCAACCTTCCTGGACAACCTGTGCCACGGTTTACACCATCCTTCAGGAGGGCCATCTTCAGCTGTCTGCGTCAAAGCTCAGCTGTGGCAAATGTCTAATGATTAAGGGAAACATGCTAACTCTGGAGTTGTAGCCTCCCTTTTCCATCGACAGCGCCTTTGCACCCCCCAGTCCGATGGCAGCTCTACGCTTGATCCGTCTTTCAAGCCTAAAGCCATCCCTAAGCCCTGCTCCTCCAGCAAGCCTCCCGAATCTACGTTTTCTGCATCCAGGAACTCACCGTCCCCAGACACGGAGGTGATAGGTCATAGCAGCTGGCAGTGTGCCTGCCCTGGGCTCTGCTGCGGGGCTCCTCAGTTTTCCAGCATTTTATCCCTGCCCAGAGCCACGGCCAGTGTGGTTCAGCGGGACAGGGAGGCACAGGCAGCCGGCACTAGAGGGCAGGACAGCCTGCGGGAATGGGGCAGCGAGCGAGGGTAGCAGGGCTGGGCAGGCACCGTCACAGAAACACTCATGACAGGGAGCCGGGCTCCCTCCACGCACCATACAGGACATGTCGACTCTTTCTCAAGGTCTGGTCATGTTTCTGATGCGAGGCCCCTTCAGAAGGAAGGGATAAGTGTCTGTCGTTGTTGATGTCACAGACAGTGAGGCAGAAACTGAGCATTTACAGTGATGGTGCTGAATGGCTCGAACTCATGCCTTCAGAACAGAAATAAAGCAGAAAAGTGTGAACTGGGAAATCAGAGTGTCATGTTACTAACACAGGTGAGAAACAGTTGGTCCTCTTCAGAGACGTTCCTCTGCACTTGTATGTGTTAAGTATGGACTTCATTCTTGCTGATCAAGCAAGGTCATCGGTCTGCAGCTCTGCAAAAGTTCAGAGTAAGGCTGATGGAGGTTTGCCTTTGCACTTTGTGCCACAGTCCCATTAGAGCTGCCCTGTTTGTAGCTGTCCACCACAGAAAAGTTAAGCTGAGATCCCACTTCATCAGAGCTTCATGAAGTCTATTCTGGGATAGGGGACTGTGCAAAATGACCGTAATGCAAAACAATCCAAGTGATCTGCTTTTAAGAGCTAATGTAGGAATCTGGCAAGCAGGAATGTACTACTCCTGGGAGGCCTTTGCCACCTGCTAACTTCTACGTTTTCCTTTTAGGTCCCTGTAGCTTTGCCTCTGGTCACTGCAGAAAGTGTGGCAGGCTCCCCCACGTGTCTTGAACTAGATAGCTTATGAGCAGAAAGAGGGTTAAATGAGCTAGCTTTGATTAAAATAAGATTTAATTGAAGTTTACCATGGCTTTACCTATCTAATAATACTGCTGAAAGGTCTGCAGGCTCTCTTCCAGAAGACGAAAACCAGAGAACCAGAAAGATAAAACAGATCTGTGAAGAGGGCAGTGAAAGGACACCAGGAAAAAAAAAGAGGAGAAAGAGAGAAAAGGAGCTTTCAGAGATCAGCAATCAAAATTGAAAGGGCAAAAGGATCATGCTTATTCCTGTCTTCCATCAGCGCTTTCT
Source organism: Pachyramphus minor (assembly GCA_013397135.1). NCBI lineage: Eukaryota > Metazoa > Chordata > Aves > Passeriformes > Tyrannidae > Pachyramphus > Pachyramphus minor. The sequence continues at coordinate 92,283 of VYXB01003569.1, read as the reverse complement.
GACTCTTATTGCTGTACTTGCCAATTTATTTTTATTCTCTGGATTTCCTGCTGAGCTGTGACTCCTGGGATACCAAGGGCATGATGTGGACTAGGTGCCTTTTTTGGCAGAGGTCAGGAAAGGTGAGGTGACCATGCCCTGCTGCTCCTGCCAGCAGATTTCATTCGCACAAGACTGAGATGGAATGATAAAGGGCACCATGGGGCACCTGCCCACTGGCCACAGCAGCTGAGCACTTCTGCCGCTCCAGGGTAGCCCACAATGGCCTCAAATCCACCCATGTGCAAAAGAATAAAAGTCTCTCATTCAAAACTTTGTGAGGAAAGCACTGAGGTCTGTGCTGCCTATCCTCTGCCTTGCACTGGGGGTGCAGGGGCTGCAAAAAGCATTGTGGCTCTGGCAGGAGGCTTCGCTGTCTGGTTCATCAGCTCCATGAACAGGTGAGAGATGGCTCAGTGACTGAACTGCAGCTTCCCAAAGAGCAGGTTAATAATGCCCTACCAAGGATAGTATGATTCCTTCACTCACCATCATTTTTCAACATAAAACAAAAAAAAAGAGAGAGAAAATACTAAGAAATAAAATTTATAATAAGAATACTGATGAAGAAAGATTTCAGTAAGATAATAGGAATTTCTCTAGTCTCTTTATCAGGGCCTGCAAACTAATCTATAATAGAAGAACAATTTTTCGTGTGCTAAACTATTTTCTCACTAATCTTATTTTAAGAAAAGTAACATAATTAGGATTAATTTGGTACTCTTGATGTACTTTTTTAAAACCAGGCATAAAAGGAAATCTAGTAATTGTTTTATTTCTACTGCAGCACTTTGTCTGACAGCTTGACCTAAGAGCAGACATGACAGTATAGGTAATTTGTCTATGTATAAGATATACATCATAAAGGAATGCAAACCAATTTTATTCTCCAAATTATCTAGCATGGTCTGATTGGCCAACACAGATCCTGTGTCTAAAAAGAGTTTGGAAATGCTGTTCTTGCAGCAGGGCAGTATTTTTTCCCCGAATCTATATCTAAGTGTTTTTATTAGCTAGCTCTTTTGTTTTGATTTGGTTTGGGTATTTTCCAGGTTGTTTAATTTTTGAAAACCCTCAATCCTCAAATTCTGTCTCCTGACAACGAATTCTAGAACAGTGACCAAGAAATAGCAATAAGACAAGTTTAGGAGTAAGCTGCTGCCACCAAAAGATAAGTGCTTTATGAGTGCATCTTACAATCTTGTAGCTGAGTATTTAGGTAGACTTTTGAAAGCAGTGAGTGGACAGTGACCCATGGGGTTGCCAGAATAGCTCTGAGAGTGTCACTTGTGGCACTTATCACAGGCTGGATCAGGTGAAGGGCTGTAAGGGAGTGAATGGTCTGACATTCAATCAGCATTCAGATGCATTTAAGACATGTGAAATACCTTTCTGAACTGAGAGAGATAACTCATGACTATTAATACGTTTTGACTTGGGATCACAATATTCAAAACCTTGTAAGCCCTCTAACAAAAGTACAGTTTTCCTCATTCTTTCCCAGATATACACCAGAAGAAAAATACCAGATAGATATTAGGCCACTGAAAGGGGCATAAAAATGCTTCAGTGTCTAGGAATTTGTTAAAAAGCAAATTTGATAGTTTGACAAATGGATAAATTTTACTACTTGTATCTTGCGGTTTTATTTCCAGGTTGTTTAATTTTGTGTGTTTCAAATGTCAGGCACTAGGTAGGTTTCCCAAAACCCCAGAAATGTCAGGTTTCCTCTTCATCATGTGTTTCCACAAGGTCTTTTTCCCGCTTATCTACACTAGAGTTACTGGTTTCTTTTTGAGTTGGAGTTACTCCTATGGAGTCTTCCTCTAGTTCTGTAGTATGTTAATGAATTGTTTAGGGTTTTCTCTTTTTTTTTTTTTTAAAAAAAAAACAGATTTATTGAGGTGCTAGTATCCCCGCAATCTGAGGGGTTTTTTTCCTGATTCCCCAGCATACTGCTGACATCCCAGGTAGCTCCTATGTATTGCCTCCTCCTGGCATCTTGTTCCCCTGTGCCAGGCAGTCCTGCTTTCCTGGGGCAGGGGAGAGGCTGTCCCACTCTTCCACAAGGTCACCTTCTCCTCACCACCAACCACTCCAGCTCACATCAACCTCATGCCTGGCTCCACAGCAATGGGTCTGGGAAGATGTGTGCAAGTGAGACGAGCTGGAGAAACCAGGAGTGAAGAAACTGGAAAATATTTGGACTAATTAATGAGCAGTTGCTACAAGTGAGTCACCAAATTAGGCATGCTGTCACAGAGTGGGATCTGTATTCCATTGGGGAACTCACTATTCGAAGTGCAATGTCTAAGCTTTTGCAGTGACATTCCTTAGATAGCTTTACATTGTCTGGCAGCAGCCTGCTTGTCTCCTCCAGACACTGTTTGGGAGTCCCATGTCTTCCTGCAGGAGGGTGCCAGCCTCAGCATGGGAGTTTAGAGCAGCCAGCTGCACACTGTGAACCCACCTGCCAATCTGTGGGAGTACTGGAGCTGCACTGAGCTCTGTGGAGAACTGTGATCATCAGGGAACTTGTGCACAGCCCTCAGGCCTGATCCAGAGTTTCCTGAAGTCAATGGGAGTCACTCCAGGGATCTGCCTGGTCACATACCCATGGGAAATATGGGTCCCAATGGGCTACTTTCATGATACTCGTGGCAGGACCAACTGCTCTTCTTCAGCCACTACCAAGCATTAGTGTCAAGGATTCAGAGAGAAACAGCTGATCTGGATCTCTCTAGGTCTGTAACAGTACTTTTCGAATGGCAGTTTCCTCCCTGGACAAGAGAAATAGCAGTGACATTAGCTACTCTTTAGTTTCCCACTGGAATTTTCTGTTTTGAAATACAATGATTTTCTGTCAGAGAAGTGAGAGATGGCATAAACTCAACCAAAATACTAGAGGCAAGCACACGTGAAAGTTGCCTCCTGGATCCAAGTCTTGGAGACCTCTGGCAGGCCAACCTTTTGCAGAAACAGAGTGAGTAATTAATAACCAACTCAAGCTAGCTGCCTAGGTAAGCCCAGTGGTTCCCTCTGTCTCCATGTGCAGGAAAGGGACACTGGATCCCATCTGCATGACTGCCCTTCCAGCCAGGTCAGAGTGCTGAACCTGCTCTACTTCTCTGCTGGCTTTTTCTTAGGAGTTTTGAATGTAACAGGCAAATGAAAACTTTTATTCTTTATTTTTCCTTCTCCATTTTCTGATACAGCTACACCAGGTCCCTGATGATCATCTAAGGCAATTCAGTCCTGCAGCTTACATATTATAATTATCTGAGTTTGAATGTCCCTGCTTCCCTCCATCTCTTCTTCTATCACAGGATTCAGGATCTATAAATTAGAAAGGAAGGCAGGTGTAGCTGTTGCTCAATAGGTTGCTTTACATCTGTGACTTTAAATAAGTAAAAACAATTACTATAAAAAAATAGTACAGATTTATCTTTAAAAAATTTCAATGAGAACACCTATGTGCTCTAATATGCATGTTCGTGTTTATATATGTGTGTATTAAGTTTTTTAATTGCAATCCATTTGACCCACATGAAGTGAAATGATGAATGTTGCCATACCAATGTAAGAATTCTGCTGGCAATAACGTGATCTCTCATTGCTATCTTGATAAGTGTCTGCGAAGCAAATTTATGTCTGGGGTTTGTTATGCCATGCACTACATAAATCACTGTACATGTCAGTAACAGATAAACACCCTCCCCCCCCCAAATTATAGTTAAACATTTATTCAATCTCATTGTCTCTCATGGGGATCAGTGACCCCCAACCTTTCTATAAAAACAGTGTTGCACTTTATTTGTAATTGCTTCCTTTAGAACAAAAGCATGCAGGGCTCGTGCACAGTGTATACTCTCTTTCCTTAGGTGATTATTGCCATGCTTTCATATGAACTCACTTGAATGGTGTGCTTGCTGAAACTCAAGGCTCCAGTTCAGGATGAAAATGTGCTCTGGCACAGCCTGCTTGGAGTTATCCAGGAATGAAAGTTTGACCTAAGCTTATTTGTCAGCTCCAGACTCACTGTGAAATTCCAGCAGATCATAGAATCATAGAATTAACTGGGTTGGAAGAGACCTCCGAGATCATCAGGTCCAACCCTTGATCCACTACCACTGTGATTCCTAGATCATGGGACTTAGTGCCACATCCAGCCTCATCCTAAAAACCTCCAGGGATGGTGAATCCACCACCTCTCTGGTCAGGCCATTGCAATGCCTGATTACTCTCCCTGCAAAGAACTTCTTTCTAATATTTAACTAAACCTCCCCGGCAGAGCTTAAGCCTGTGCCCTCTTGTCCTACTGCTGACTGCCTGGGAGAAGAGACCCACCCCCACCTGGCTACAACCTCCTCTCAGGTAGTTGTAGAGAGTGAATTGTCGAGAGTGATTGGTGACTCTCTCAATGCAAAGCTTGACAGATGCTGACCTTCAGTTGTAGTCTGAAGGGAATACAGAGTCATACTGGAATAGTTTAAAGGAAGAAAATAGAAAATGAGGAATGCAAAGACCTAGGATGAAACTTCAAGGCTAGGAGTGCAAGCAAGGCTACCACTCTTTCCAACCTTAGCACCAACTAATTTGTCAAAACCTGCTTAAGACCGTGGTGGTTACTGAGACTAGAAGAATAACCTTTTCTAAACTTAAGAAATTATCACAAATTCTAATCTATTTCTATAACGTGCCAGTATCCATATTTTCTATCAGAAGGAGTGTATCTGGTAATCTTCAATACAACATCTGTTACGAGGCACATAGAATTTATATGTAAACATAAAATTAACATATTTTTCAGAATAGTACTCCAATTCCTGTGTCCTCCCTACCTTTCTGAATGCAGAAGGCTGGGACACTGCGTGCATGAGACCTCGCAGCTGTCCAGCCAAAGGGAGTTCAGACATAAGATTTTTGCGAGCCAATGTTAATATGCTAATAACTAGGTCCTGGAGATCCTTCGTCCTCCAAGAACTGCAGCTGTTGAGTTCCTGAAGAAAAAATTGAAGCATTCAGGAGTCTAGAGAGAGAGGGAGAAAAAGGATGCTCAACTCCCTTACCAGGACAGTTGGGATTTCCACATGGATATGAGGAGATCCATGTCCCAGTTCCTCATCACAGAGATTATGCTCAGTGACTGCTTACCATAAGTCATTCCTTGGGCCAAGCATTGGCATGACTCTCCTAGGACAAGTTTCTGTGTTCCACCTTCAAGATGAAAAGAACAATCTATCAAAGGCCATGAACTACCTTAGTGGCTTGAGCCATTGGGCTCCACTCATTGACTGAATAATTTTATAATGCAAGACTAATATCAGTGTTACTCTGAGGGCTAGGTTACACTCTGTATAGACACTGTGGAAAACCCATCCTGGCCTGGGTGAACAGAGCAAGACCCTGATACTGAAGTATCTGAGGTGAAACTCATCTGTATCTCTTCATAGGTCTGCCAGAATAAACACAGGGATATATGTCAGTTATGTGACTTGTATGTAGGGCAAATATACACTTAATCTGCCAGTGAATCACCTTTTTTCACACAAAGATTATCAGTGATCCCTAGCAGAACAGCTGCTCAGACACGTTGGGCTCCGGCCTCAGAAACCTCCCACACCAATGTCATGAGTAAAAAGCTATAAAAGAGCTGGTCTGCCAGATTGGAGGGTCAAATAGCAGCCTGTAGGTGCTTGTAATAGGGGAGTGTGTGGCTACTGATATTCATTCCTCCTTCTTAATGGCCTTATGTAGATGCAAATAGTAGAAATTTTTTAATGAGAAAGTAAAAAATAGCTGACCTTCACAAGCAATTAATCATTTTAATCACAGATTCTCTTTCATATTGAAGTATGTGCTTCAGCTAAGAATTCACCCTGATTTTATTATTTTTTATTACAAAAAATATGTACTGGAAAGTGTAATCTCCTGCAACACTGATTTAGAAACATCTATCTATTACCAGGGACTCTTTGAAAGAATCTCATTATTTTTATTTCCTTAAAAGAGAACAAGGCGGGGGGGAATGACAGTGATATAAAAGTCTCAGTAACAAAGAACTAGAATTTACCAGTTTCAAACAACAATCACTAACCAAAACAAGCTCATTCTTTATTATATTTCATCAATTAAATGGATTATCCCATTCTTTGTCTTCAGCTCATATCTACAGAAGTTATATTATTGCAGTTTGAATTCATAAATTTTAGCAAAACAGTAAGCCCACAAAAATACTGTATTTTGCACCTTATAAGAAACAATTTTGTGATCACAAAATTTCATGTGGACAGGCTAATATTTTTCTGTTCTTTATAAAGGCCACTTTGATTGTTAAAGCCTGACAAATAGTTTTGCTTACCAAAACAAAATGTTCTTGGGCATATCCATACATGCATGTGTCTGGTAGTTGGCCCCTCCACATTTTAATCTATTGGCCAAATTTGACAGAGTAAGAAGTCTCAACGTTTTTGTTTCCTGCAGGGTCCATGGAGCAATTGAGAAGGTGGGAGGAGACCCATGTATTCTCCCTCTGGGGAATGGCTACAACCGTCCTTGGGTTTTCTGTGCAGTCATTTGTTTCAAAGACAGGAGAGACCAATCATTCCCACTGACAATTCTCACAGGTCACAGAGGTTTCTGTATTTGTGTGTAGTGAATTTTACCCGGCTTCACTGGAAAATGAATTATTGATGAATAGCCCAGTAGTGTTATCTTTCACCTGAGATGTACAAAAAACTAATCAGTACCAAAGCAGTAAGTAAGTGTGTAAGGGTTGGTTGGTCACCATGGGACAGCACTGACAGAGTGTTTATCAGTTTGTCTGTCTCTAGTTTTGCCTTTATCATTAAATGGACAAAATAAAGACATTACAATTTAAACTGTATATACAGGTGCCTATAATATTTCTCCTGGAGTACCTGCGCATGTATCTCTTCAGTTACTCTTTCTAAAGCTTATTATAAGTTACTTTTGAACTGCAACTTACTTTACCCATTTTTAATGAAGACTATTAGGAAAACCATCATGCATATCCACTTACTGCAGGAGTTACCCATTAGCTGAATAAATCAAACTAGTAAATTTAAATAGAAACTAGATAGGTCAGGAGTTCAGTTACTTGAAGCACTTTGCTTGTTTCATTAAATTCATCAAGGATTTAAAACAGCAAGTTATCTAATAAGGAACCTTCCAGAAGAAACATGATAGCAAAGGTCAGAGCATTTCAGCCAGGAACTGGACCACTGTTGAAAGGTTTATGAACTTTCAACTAAGTAACTGAGTCATCTCCCAGTATTTCAGGTCCAGACACATCAGTCACTAAAGAAATTAGCCCTTTCTCAACTAACAGTATTTCTATGTCTTTCTCAGCATTTGCATGGGAAAGAAGAAATAATTGGCTAAATGAACTTGTGATTTTGAATGTCCCTCCTAGATGTCATTTACATGGAGATACAGAAGAAAGCAACAGAATAGGAAATAAAGGAATAGTAACAATTTCTGCCTTGAATGGAAGATGATGTCTAAGAACATGATCCTGTACAGTAATGCCAAGTGGTAACACCCCAAGAAGTGTGGTTTGAAGATTTAGTTTGAGAGAATAATAAAATCTAATCAAAGGACAGGTTGGAACTGCTAGAAGAAAAGCTACAATTGGAAAAACTGAAACCCAACCAAGTCAGAAGGGAAGTTCTCGAACGAAATGGAGCAAAGAAGCACATGTTTTTTCAGCAGCAGCATTGATGGTTAGAAAATATCGGAAATTTTCATATTCTTTTCTGCTTTCAATTTTAAAATTAAACCCCAGCATTTTTTCAATTGATCACAACCAAGTAAAGGTTAAATATGGAGTTTTACTTCCCATAAACTGTATTTGCATAATTTTTATAAAGATTTTGATGATTTAACCTAAAACAGAATTTGACGCGTCAATTTTTTTTTTTGGCTTCCAGACTTACATCAAAGCACATATAAGTGACATGAAAAATTACCTGATTTATGGCTAATGTGATATCTTGTCTTTGAAGACATTACATTTGGAGATTTTTACCTACTCTCTGCACATGCAAGATAGCAAAGAGGCTTTAAATGTCAGATGCTTGAAATAGTTTTTGTGCTTTTCTGCATCACAAAGTAGTCATCCACATGTAGGATAACCATCTACACCATTTCCGTAACTTTGAAAATGAAATTGCTTAGTCAGTGTTGAGAGTTGCTCATATACGCTACTTTTGTGAATATTCCTGCCTGAAATTAGCTTCCAGAGAAGCAATTCAGAATTGAGAAGTGTTTCAAGGGTTGTGTTGAGCAAACATGTAGCATCCTCCTCAGGTGCTTAGCTGGCTGATCTCTCAAAGCCTTAAGCTGATCTGGATGGTGTTTCTCTGTATATTTCTTCAAACGTAACAACATAATATTGTACTGCCTCATCTGATCTGTTTATCTCTGAAGGTCAGGTAATATTCTAATACAATATACAAACATACACATTTGTTCTAATACAAATATAGGCAAAAACATACACATTACTTTAAGTATTACTGGGACACAGCACCTTCCCTCATCACTGTATCTGAATGCCAGTGATGAGGGAGAGAATGCCTACCCCCACTGAAGGTAATGGGGTTGCTCATGTGAGACAGACTATTTACAACAGCATGTAGTGACAGGACAAGGGGGAATGGTTTTAAACTGAAAGAGAGTAGGAAGAAATTCTTTACAAGACCAAGTCGCTCAGAGCCCCATCCAACCTGGTCTTGAATCTTGTTCTCATCCCTCCCATATCCAGATCAAAAGTTTGGTCAAACGGACATGTTCTGACTAAATGGTAGGACATTCAGGCCAAGTATCAGAAAATAAAATCTCCCCTAATCCTAAGAGAAGGTACCATAAAATATTTGCCCATTTATCCCGATTTCTGATTATTAATTTTAATATTAGGACACCATAGGAAAAATGGACTGTTTAATAATAAGTTACAAGTAATAATTTGAGCCTATCATCTATGTCTCATCCAAATAACATGTCAATCTTTCCAGTTCCTTCTGTTAAGATGCTGGGGGGCAAAACCTATTTTTCCAACCAGATAAAAATTAGCTGCAGCTCTCAGTGTCTCACACCCTCACTGCTGCAATGTCCTTTCCTCCAACACCATCAAACACAACCTTTCTGTTGTTTGCAAAGATCATTTTCTTGTTCTGTCCTTTGGATTATGTCACCACCTCTTTGAATCCCAAATGTCTTTTTTGTCACATTAAACACACACAACTTGGTGTGAGTTTCATGGTCCGTCAGAGGTCTCTCTTTTAACTGGTTAGCTGAAACTAGGAAAAAAAGTGCCAGCTCTAGTCTCTGATCAGCAAGGGTCCGTTTATGTTTTCAAGCATTTTCAAGCAAGAAAAGGTCATTAATGGCCCCAGTGATCTCAGAAAGAATCAAACTTGCTCCAAGCTGAGGAGTTTCTTTTTTTTTTTTGGAAAAGGAGGGGAAAGAGAGCTGTTTCCTCAGCTCCTTTAATCTGGAAGGCAGCCAGATGTGGCAGGCAGCCAACCAGAGACAGGTTTGGTAAAAACAAGACTAACTTCTCTATAAGGATTCTTTTTCCCCTGTGAGTCTGAAATTAGTTGTAATTTCAGTCAAAATGCTATCCCACATTAAAAAAAAAATCAGTAACAGAATGTTCATTTATATAGCACATATGCTTTGTGTACATATTGATATATGTGCATACATATACACATATACATACATACCTATATACATACATACATATATAAATACAGACAGACAGTAAACTATAAAAACACTGAGGCCTAGGTCTGTTCAGAGGGAAAAAGGTTTTGAGGCAAGGGACAAAACAAGCCAAACTTTAGCATGTTCTGATGACCACGGTTAGGGATTCACTGTGTGTCCTTCTGGAGAGAGTTCAGAATCCAATTCTGCCCTCGCTGGGCACAGAGCTACCCCACACTGTGGAAATGTGCAGGTGGAAGTGAGATGTGTGAGATGTTATTACTACAGTGCCTGTGGTGACCTGAATTCAGTCATACCAGTGATGAATTTTTCTTGCATTGGGGAAAGCTGCAAGCTAAAAGCAAGAGGGAACTTCTGCAGAATAGCAATGAACACAGCCAGAGAGAACAGAAAATTGTATCAGACTTGAGCACATTCTAAACACTGACTCACAGCACCCCCCATTTCCCTCTGCTGCCTTCAAAACTATCCCTAATTCCCTCCTATGTTCAGCTTACAGCATGATTCACAGTGCCCCTGAAACACCTCCACCCCAATTTTTTTGGTTTTTATTTTCTTTCTACTCCTACCCTTTCCATTTTTCCCCCAATGTCTGTTGAACCATTGTTTCCTTGATCTGTCATCCTTAGCTCTGACAGTCATTTGACACTGGAAGGGGATCTGTAAAACAACTGCTAAACCCCATTTTCACACACTTTCTTCTGTGTGCAACTCCCCTGGGACTAATTTAGTCTACCTTTTTACTAATGACAAATACAGATTATATGAAATCAACTGCATGAAAGAGTCAAATGACACTTTCTTTACAGAGATTACTTTGACTTTAAGTTTGGAAGTTAATAAGCATGGCTCTGGAGGATGAGGTTTACCTTAGTTTCGTTTACAGCACCCAGACAGCTCCTTTGCAAAGCATGACAGGGAAACCACCCTATCATTAAAAATCCCTGAGATTACATGCCCCAGATTTGCAATACCACAAATTGAAAGAAAAGCCTGCTCTAAATTCTAAACTATGCAACTCTGTTTAATAAAGGACTTTATAAAACAACTTACCTTGTAATTTACAGCAAACTGTGCATTTTGGAAAATCAATTTTTGGTTCAATTTTGCTTTTTCTAATGAAGCAACATATAAGCAGACAGATATATACTGCAGAATTGACTGTAAGAAAACAACCAGAAACATGTTTATAGTATTTTTTCTCATATTTTCACACATCAGGAAATTGCCATTTTCACCTAAAGGCAGGAAGAAATGGGTATACTATCAGAACCCTGCCCTGCATGGTCAGTGGTGTTCTGTGACTTGCATTTGTATTCAGAATAACATCAGTTACCAGATACAGAATATTTCCTGATGCAGTTTTGGATATTTTCTTAGAAGTTTACGAACAAAAGAAATCTTTAAGATTTAAAGCTTCCTCTGAAGTATAAAGCACAATCCAGCAGCATGTCCTTAACCCTACAGCTAACACTGTGTTGGGTACTGGTGCTCAAATACAAAGCTATGCTTTGGCCTGTCCTGCAACAAACAAGCTGGGAAGAAGTTAAATTTGAAAATGTGTTTTTTTAAGTACGTAACTAAACATAGGGACCTGCATAGGCTTTATTAGTGTAAGTCATCCATCCAAGTAAGTAGAATTATAAATATGTAAGATGGGTCAACAATATGTACGTGCAATGTAAACAGATGTTATCTCATCTGAATCATTTTGCAACAAGGCTACAAATGAAAGAGTGCAAACATGAACAGCACAATGCAAGCCAGTTGGGAAATTAGTTGGGAAACACTAACTAAATGAAATTTTCAAACCAAAACACTACCTATTTGAAGGAAAAAAGCAAAGTGAGGACACAGTCCAGAAACTTTCACAGAGGGGAACCTGGAGAAGAGGAATATAACCCATATCCCATCACCAAACTCAGCAACATCCTCCTGCTCTAGAACATGGCAGCCAAGTCCTGCCACTGCCAGAGCAGTATCTGCTTTTTATCTCCAGAGCTCAATATAAATTACCATCCAGCTTAATGGTTTTAGATACAGACTGAACTTTTCCACTGTGCAATCAACTTGCATCACTTTCCGTAAAGGTGTATTACAGAGGATATTGACAAGTCTTTCTTTAGAATTCTGTTCTTTTTACATGTTTCTAAAGAGTAAAAGAACACAGAACAAAAAAAACCATAAGTAAATGTATTTATTATTGTTGGATTTAATGCAGAAATAGTGTTATTTCAGGTATAGACTTATTTCCTGCTTCATTGTTGTTTATACCAAAACAAGAGATGAGAACACCCTGGTCAATTGCATTTTGATCAGGAGAAAAACTGTGGTTTCAGATATTTATGCACAAATTTCACTGACAGCAGTGAAGTGAGAATCTGTCTCAATAAAAACCCACAAAAAAGATTAAGGAGTCTTCCTATTTTAACATCCTTTTTACACAGAAAAGCCACTTGCATACATGGAGAAAATATATATTCAGGATACAAGGACCAACTTCACAAAATTCATGTCACTTTGACTGTTACAATATTAAAATGGAAAATTTGTCTTTTAAAAGAGGCAACCAGTTGTGATACAAACAGAAACAGCTCTTCCCCCTTTCCATTGCTTTAACTGTATTTAACTTGGTGAATACATTTTTCAGAACAGACATCTGTTTCACCTATCCATTGCTGTAAGAAATTAAAAGTTTAGTTTTTTATCAATGATTATAATACAATTTCCTATCTTTTCACATTTTATGTAAGTATCAAATACCAAAAGAGTGCTTTCACTTACTTCCAAGAATGCCTTGTACATTAACTGGTGCAGCTCAGAGCTAGATATGGATAATGCTGAAAACAACTATTGAAAAATAAGTTTTTAATGGTAAAAACAATTCTCTTAACTGCAACCTCTTTGGCATGCAATAAGGCAAACATCAAGGGATATGTGGGCAATAGGAAATGGTTTTGTAATTGTTAGAAACATCTTCTTTCTTCCTTTGTACTATTAACAGAAGCTATTATTAAAGCAGATATGAAGAACCAAACAGATTCTCTACTTCCATTTTAACATTTTGCCTAAATAAATGTTATCCTCTGAAAGTGAAATTCATATTTCACAACTCAAGTTTCAGCCTCCAGACCTACATCTAGAGTTCTGTCTAAATGCAACAAAGGACACAAAACCAAAAACATCTCTTAGTTCTAGAGGCCGCCTCACTCGGAGCCACCCAACATGAGCCAGGTCCTAGAGGAATGATGCGCTCACCATCCTGAAATACCGAGGCTGAGTTGGGCGCCAGTTATCAACCAAGGGGTGATCAGGTTCATTCTCAGCATTCTTGGATAGGCTGCGGAGCTTCGCCATCTGCAGAAGAGCAAAAATTGAAGTGTCCTGATGGGAATCCTTTGGGATCAAATCCACAGCCCAGCAGTTAAACCAAGGAGGCTGGTCCAGCCCCAGAAGCTGTGGAGAAAGTCTCCTTCAAAGTTATCCTGCCTGAAAATGATGAGGTCACATTTATAACCAGTATAATATGCCTCAGATGGATTATTAATCTGAAATCAAATTTCAGATTTCAGATGAAGAATAATTTGTATGGGAAGAATAAGAGATGAAAATAGTTCATCAGTTTGGTTAATATTGACAAAGCACTATTGGAGAAGGGTGCTGAGGTTTATTATTCTTTGTGGAAGATCGGCTCTACTCAGTAAAAAAACATGTATTCAGGTTACAACTACATAAAGATGAAAAAATTAGTCTGCAATTGGACAGGGTTATTCCACAGTTAAATTCCTATTCTTTCATTAAAAGTAATTTGAGCAGCTAAGCCACCCACTCTACATCTCATAGGGATTTCTGGTGAATTGACTTTTCCTGCAGAGTACTGATTCACAGCCACTGCACTTACCCTTGTGGCTAATATACAGTTACCATCTGGCTGCAAAAGCATCCAAGCAATCCACTGCAAATGCACACACACTTAAAATAATCACTATTAATGAGGCTGCCATGGTAGTACATTTCCTAGGATTAGAAATAATTGGCAACACAATCCTCTTGTGAATACACTATTTAGACTGCAGGCCCTCTGGAGTGAGGGAAGTCTTTCTATTGTATTTGTATACAGTCATTCACACACAGTGCCAACTCTGCCTGAAAAGCAGTTACCTCAGGATAAGAGCCAATGTCCTGTCTGCATGTAATAAATTCACCTTTACTTTAAATGCTTCATTTTTACTACATGAGGGCTTAGTTAAAGACCAGTCTTTATGTTTCCCAAAACTCACTCACTTTAGAACAGTGGAAAAAAAGACCATGACCCAAACACAGCAGTGTTCAAAAAGCCTTTTCATGAAGATGAAAAGATCAATGGATGTGGTTATTCCTTTAAAAATGGATTTTAAATCAGAAATGCTCAATAAGGACTACACTTTTCCCAGCAAAATCTGTAGTTGATCTTCTGTAATATAAATGTCAAAGCAGATTCATTTTGTGGAAACCAGTCAGACCATATTTGTATTTTTCACACAAGTACCCGCTTCAAAACAGCCCCCGTATTTTAATTTTCAGATGTGCAAGGAAACAGGAGGCAGATTAATTCAATAAGCTAAAAAATTAAGCATTATATGAATACATTACCATGTTTCATCTCTTACCAGCTAAGGTTTTCATCATACCTGAGCTGTATTATTTAAAAGAAAGAGCCACATAAATACAAAGCATTAGAAAACGGAAATTATTTTTGGTGATTGCACACCAATCGAAGCACTGAAACACGTTATCACCTTGAGAACCCCAAATGAAAAATTATTCATTTACCTATATCTACATAATATGTCAGTCTCTTGATTAATATTCATGTGCTTACTATCCTGAAGTCTTGGAATTTGTGCTCGGATCATTGTAGTCTGCTGGCTAGAGGAATAACCTCAGATGAGAAAAGTGACACATGTGGTATGAGTAGAATCATAGGCTGAAATGTGATGAAAGAGGGCATTCAAATTCCTATTCATAGGATTGAGGGGAAATGAGGATTAGCAAGAAATACTTCTTTACAGTAAATGACCAAATAAGTTTTTCACATTAACAATAAATTACAGTTATCTGATGCTGCTCCAGTTTGTGAAAATTTGGCTCGTATGCCTTCCAGAAACACAGGTATCAAGCACCTGATTCAATACTTCCATAACTTACTTGGATATGTGATGCCATGGGGCAGACAGAATCACCAATCCCATTACATCTGTATTCTGACAAACAGTGGTTTTGAAAGCAGCATGCTTTAAGAAACATTTGCAAAAAAACATTCAAAAAGTTGTAAATGCTTAGCTGCATTATGTGAGAACGCTGGACTCCTGCTTCATTCAGTGCACAATGTAATTAGGGTACTTGACTGCCCCAATGCATTTAATTGCAAATGCTCACTTTTTCAAGGGACTTTATTACAGAATTTACCCAGTCATTCCCTCAAACATTCACCATGGTAAGCAATGAAGACTTCACAGGAGGAAGTTTGACACAATATAAATGGTTGAAAAATCCTGCATAATCAAAGTTTTTGGTGCAAACCTAACATAAGCTTTAGCTAAATGTGTCAATGTTGTGATTTAAATGGCTGCAGAGGAATACAAGTTAATGGCTGGAGCTCTTGGTGTAATGCAGTGTTTTGAGCTCTGTGTAAAATACAAGGTATGAGCCACATCCAGCAGCATCCTTTCCTACTAGCAAGAGTTAATGCTGTAGGAATATAAGGCCTGAGAAACAGAGAACTAATCTTTTTTTTAGTTGATGTTTCAAGAGTGGTCTTGCCCATGGGTGCAAGAAATCTCATCTATAATAACTAGAGCTTGCTGTCAGTCACACTCCAAACTGCTATAATCTCTTACCATCTCCACTGTGTTATATTTTTACTGATTAATAAAGCCTTCTGATGTCTGTGGACTTGTCCTACCATGGTGTCTGATGTGGGCTAGTGTCCTTTGAATCATCAAATTTTTTACAAACACAGTAAGCATTTTCCTTATCAAAAGAATAAAAGCAGGCTATGACATGTAAGTAAAAAGTGGGTAAAATATTATCAATCTGAAATTTACCTGGTCTGAACTGACTATGATGGGCTCTCTAAGAATAATCCAGGTGACACACTCTTCACAAGGTGGAGTAGTGAAAGACCCATGGTATGTCCAGTAGTCATGAGATTTTGGGAAAAGAATTGAAGGATCGAAGTTTGGAAAAGGAGCTTCTTTCCCCTTTAAAAAAAACCAAACAAAACAACACAACAAAACCAAACAGAAAGCTCATCAACAGATCTAGTCAATTTGCTCTATTTTAAGAAACAGATACTTCAAAGGTACGAACTCAGGAAACTAAGCACAGATCTACACAAGACATAATGATGCAGTGTGAAGATAAGTGGACTGAACAACCCTCTCAGATGGGCCCAGAGAAGCAGAACACAACGTAAAACTCTGTGATGCTGTTGTTGCACCTGAGCTAACTCATGTGAAGCAGCATCCAGTACCAATGTGTTTCACTTGTTTCTGTGCAGAAATACTCCTGCTTCTGGTCTCCTTTCTTATGGAAATTCTGCCTATCTACTGAATATTGGATTAGGTCACCATATAACGAAGTGACACAGGTATTACTTTTATAACATTTGTGCTAGTAACAAACACCACAGCCTATGAAATGTGAGATTTATCACATAATGTTATCTGAGACATACATGTCTAGTCAGTGACTTCTAGAGGACCATTAGGCAGTGTATATTAAGACTTAACGGACCAATTTCCAAAGGTGCCTTTTATTTGGCACTGACCACTGAGGGAATAAGACTCCATGCCTAGTTTTTAGACGAGTAAAGGTTAGCGAAATATCTCATTTTCCCAAATTTAAAAGTCCCACTAAAGCCAGAGAAGACTCATGAAGAAAGCACTCTTCATGTTAAGGAAAAGCTGCCCATGGTTTTAGTTACAAATATATTCTGGCAGTGCTGCAGAGCAGAATTTGAAAGCTAGAAAGTCAGGCATCTTGATTTTTTTTTTTTTGTCTTTGCAGCAATCTTCCTATAATGAAAAGCCCAACATCATTACCTTTGTTTTGATAGCATTTATTTCTTCAAGAATTCTCTTCATCTCTGGTTTAGGAGTTTCTCCTACCTATTAAGAAGAAGGTATGAACTAAGCACAGAGTTCTTCTTGAGCTTTCCTATTTTTCTATATGTGCATCTAAACATACATCAACTATAAAGTTACAACACATTAATCCAACCCATTGTCCACACCAGCTTAGTAAGCTATGTCTTCTCTCTGTATCCTTTGTCTGTACCCCAACAAATATTATGATACAAAGGCAGAAATTCTATCAGTACAAAAATAGAGCATAACAGGTAATTTTGCAATACAGTTATTCCTGTTGACATTAAATTTTAGCCTAACAAAGAAAAACAGCTCTTTGGACTCAAGTACGGAATTTGGAAAAAGTTTTTTTCTAGTTTAAAAACAGATTTTATGGTCAGATCTATTGTTTGCAATTGTTGATCTCAAAAAAGACATCTGGCTTTCTATGTCTAGTGCATATTAATTAAACAAGAGAGAGCAATGGCCAATATTTCAGGCTAAGGCTGCATGACCCCAAAAGGATTTTAAAAAAGGATGAGTTACATGTATTGTCTGTGAGAGAGTTTTGTTTGAGAGACAGTTCATGAAAAGCCTAGAAGAGGTATCTGTCCTTGAAATCTGTCCATGATTAGCACAGAAGACAGCTGACTGCTGTTGGGCAAAGGGCCACTTTTGACACATGTCCCCATTCCACCAGCCACATAGTCACACAATAGCTGCAGGGACAAGTGTGTGTAGTATTGGATGCCATTTGAGATAACATGACTCATGCTCTATAACTTGAAAAAGATGCATTATCAAAAGTCAAGTCCTTCAGTGTGGTAGGATAGCTAGAATATATATTTAGAGGCTGTTGCTTTTTCTAACTCTCTAAGAATAGAAAACTCTACAGTAGCAATAACAATGAAGGGTTACATGCTTCTACTTACTTGCAAAAATATGGCCAAAACAGCTACCCCATCAGTTCTTCTCCTAGCATCAAGGTAATTACTGTATTTGGGATTCCAGTGTAACACATGTAGCTTGAAACAAAGAAAAAGATGTATTGAACAGCATTATTGAACAGCAAGCCATCAGAGCCCAAATTTACAGTTCATCATATAAATAAGCAAGCTTGAGGCAATAAAGAACGATGATTAGGCCTTCCAAAAAAAAAGGAAAAAGAAAAAAAGGGACAGCAAGTCATATATTAATAATATCAGTCGTATATTACCATTTCCACTACTATTTGTTTTAAAATAAACGAAAAACTTCTTAATACAGGAATTGAAAAAATATAACTGAAATCTCATCTTGAAGCTGGAAAAGATGCTAATGTAAGCAGGTAAAACACGTAGTTCAGATGTCATCCACTGATATGTGGTTCATTTCCATGTGGCATTCAAATTACAGCAATTCCAGCAAAGAATCCATGTGAATGTAAGCTCTGTACGTTATTAGTCCACAATCCTCATCTTCACTTACAATCCCTCACTTACATCACAGTGGCAAAGAATCAAAGTAACATTCTTCCTCCTTGCTGCCACTGCAAGTTTATACTTCTGCTATACTACTATACTTCCAGAATACTGTTTTAGTAAATTTGCACTGTTGAATAATTCAGTCTTGCTCTGTAGTGTTTCAAATCATGTTGTTTTGAGAACATGGAAACTTTTGCTTCCCGTAGTATTTTTCTTATGCTGTGGGAATTACTTCAGCCTAACTCAAATTTATAAGAATTGATGGAAGTAAGAATAAAACGGTGCAGATAAATAAACAGAAAGAGCTACCTGAAAAGCAGACAAATGGCAAATTTTGTCTCGCTCGGACAATAATGACAAATTTTACTTTACACCATGTTTTAAAGTAAAAAGTGGTGAGTCTTACCTCTCCTGCATATCTCACTCCATTCACAACATGCTCAGAGCCATGGTCATCAGATGAGCCCCAATGGAAGTGCAGCTGACGTAGCCGGAAGACTCCTGGAAGTGGCCCACCTCTCAGCACTGCAATGGATAATCTGCAACAGCATCAGACTCAAGTATCTTCCAATTCTTTTAAATGAAATACCTATGTATTTAAAATATTTACACACATATTTACATATTTACTGTACAGATGCATCTACAGATGCTGAAAGAACTGAGTGCCGCTTGAAAATCTGTACTGATTTTAGCAGCAGTTGAGGCAACCATCTTCAGCAATATGCACTTAGAGGCAGATGAAAAATTTTTGTGTCTAGGCTCCCATTACAGTCATTAGAGATCACTGATTTGATTCAGCTGCATAAATGAGCATCTAGTACTTTCTGGGATATTCCAAAAACACCTGGACAGGACTGAAAGATGTGATTTGGGATCTTTTACTTTCTAAAGCAGTATCTGGAGGCATGGTGAAATAGATTAGGTTATCAAAGACGTCACAAGATGCCTGTGTTTGGGTAACTGAAGTAATCAGAAAAATCAAGTCTCTAGAGTAATTCTGCTTGCCTTAAGGTAGAGACTCAACAGATGGTGACCTGACTTGCTCTCTGGATTCCATTGATTAAATGTAACTCCAACTCTGTTGACTAGAATGGCAGTTTAGAGATATAACCCACCAACTTTTAAAGCCCCAAAATAAGACACCTAAATTTAGATGTCTTAATCTCTCCCTGAATTCAGTTTAGTATCTACCCATATGAAAGCACACAAACATAACCATAATTGAGATCAACTACTGAAGTGCTAGAATGTAAACAAATTCCCACAAAACACTACAAAACTGTTTATCTTACTGCAGGCTACAACTTATTTC
Organism: Pachyramphus minor; assembly: GCA_013397135.1. Classification (NCBI taxonomy): domain Eukaryota; kingdom Metazoa; phylum Chordata; class Aves; order Passeriformes; family Tyrannidae; genus Pachyramphus; species Pachyramphus minor. The sequence continues at coordinate 72,604 of VYXB01003569.1, read as the reverse complement.
TTTAAAAAGCTATGAAATTACTGATGCTGCTTCTGCTATAATGGCTGCTCCCTCTGGCTACAGAAGAGGAGAAAGAAAACAGCAATGAGCCAGAAAAGCAATTGCTGAGAATGCAGACTATTTTGCTAAAAATCAGCCTGTGATGAATTCAGTGACAAATGATATCCAGTATTCTAAATAATTTTACCATTTTTAAATAATATTGTAAATGAAGGTGGTGTATTTGAAAGGATGAATAATAATGAAAGAAATTCTTTACATACATCAAAAACTAAAAAATATTCAATTCTCAATCAGTTTTTTTGAGGATGGGCATCACAGCATTCCTATAAAACATTCAGCAGTACTCAAGAACAGGTCTTTAAATGCCAGAGAAAAATATCCTTCAATCTGGAAAGGAATTAAATCCATTATCATGTCAAGAAATAAAGTACTAAGAGCACAGCAAGCTGTTATTCTCAACAAATTCCATTTACTTCTTCCCGCAGACATTCAGAACTGTGGCCCACGATGCAGGCACAGTAACAGCAGTAGCTGACAAGGCCATCAATTCTCCATTAAAATAGATCTGTAAGACCAAAGAATCCTCTTTCAGGTAAAAACATGTCATTATTTCCACTGATGGGCCATCCGCAGATGCTTTTGATTGGGTGTTAGGTGAAGCTCTGCATCACCTTGTGCCAACACTTTCCAGCTTCACTCATCTATAAATAGAGAGTAACTTTTACCCAGCACAATTTAAGCAGACAGAATGATGCAACCAAGATCTCCAAGAGGACAAAAAGGTGTTTCTTTTCTTTTAATTGCAAGTATGTAGCATTAAACATATAAATATATGAAATGACGATGCATGTAAATGAAACTTCACTACCTTTTAAAAAAAGTAAACACAGCAGTTACAAGAATCAAGTTCTCCAATATCTAAAATATAATAAATATCAAACTATGTCTACATAGCTCAAAATCAGTAAAAGAAATCTTATTTTTTTTAACCATGTCTTGAAGCCTAAATCCTAAAAGTATCTTTATCCTCCTGGGCTTTTGTTTTCAATACCACACAAATAAATACACAAACATATAACAGAAAAAGAATATGAAATTAAAGTTTTTAAAAGAAGTGTTATCTTCACATTGTTTTTCAGTAGTATTAATATATAATATTTATATGTAACAGGGAATTATTCTAACAATTATTACACAGGAAACATTCACCTTAAATATCTGAGACTCACAGTTTTAAGGCTGTAATAGCTGTTTTCCTATCACAAAACAGTTACAAAAGGATGCTTTTCCAGAAGACCCCATGACTCACTCTGAGCTTCTACCTATGCCACTGTACGAAATAAAAAGCAAGAGCTTTAAAAAAGAAGCCTGCAGACTCAAGCCTTGATACATAGGCAGCCAGCTTTCCTCTTTCTTAAGTCTCTATTCTGTAATCCTTTTCACATGGCTAGCTGAATGGTTGGATTTACTTCTGAATATTTGAAACATGGCATTTCTGTTCCTGGTTCCACTGTACAGGAAGTAACAGGATGGCCACAGCAGAGTTACCAAAATGTAACTCCCTTAAACTTGCTGTCATTAAAGCAACATGGGCTAGGTGCAGGAATATACAAACCAGCTCAGGAAGATAAGAAAGTATTCACTCCTTTTTGATGCCTTATATTTGCAAACTCTCATCCCATTGCTCAGTGACTATATGAGTTTCCATAAAACCCTCCACCAGCGCCTGATAACAGACACAGAAATGTCATGTCAGTCTTGCTCAAATTCTGTTCCCTGCTCCATCCACATGAAAGAATGGTCTATCATGGAGCAATCCTACATGAACACACACATGGACATCTATTCCAGAAAGAAGCTCACCTTTTATTTAATCTGTCACAAGCTGAGCAGTATGAGACAGAACTGGCTAATAAAGAATGGGGTTTATTCACTCTCAGTGTAATCACTAGGTAAGTATTGCACAGAAGGATGTAACTTAGACAACAAAAACCTTATCTCTCACTGTGTACACACAGCAAAAGTAAGGTGTGATGCAGTTTGAGTGGAGACAGCCATTCAGTCACTTTACCTCAGTGTCATTGACAAGAGAAATGTGACAAAAGGGGTTTGAAATAAATGCATCCACTTGCTGAGCAGCTTCTGTATGGGTCTGTTGTTAATCTGCGCTTGTGTCAATTGTCACATGTTCTCACTAGAAAAACTGGCAAATTTAGGCCTACACAAATGCCTTCCCTGTTTGCTGTGAAGCCATACTGTGAAAGTCAAAATCTTAAATGCAAGGAGAACAAAACAGACTCATAAGATGAGTTGTGTTTATAAACATGAAAAGAAATAACTGTTCTTACAAGAGTTATGATCTTGCATCCTGCCAAATCCATAAAATGAACTGGTAAACCACAGTGAAATTAAATTAGTAATGTATTACTGTATGACAATTGAAAAGACACATTACCTTTGTTATGCTGCTTTATAACAGAATCTAACAGTGCAGTACAGAAACCACAGCTTTTTCACATCAGTGCCATATTTTAAATGTCTAAAAAAAGCCTCTGCTCATAAGAGGATCTCTGTACTGAAACAGTCTGGCTAACTGCAGGATAAAATGTACTTCCTAAAAGCTTTTGGAACTGAAATTTCAGTTCTCACAGAATTTTTTTTAAAGCATGCACAAAATAGGTATTCAGAAGAATTACTTTTGTTTCTATTTGAACTATTTACTCTTACACGGAAAGAGATGTGTCAGACACAAGTCTGTCAGCCTGCCTCCCACTCTCACCTACCTCGTAACACATCTTTTCCAGTTTTGGAAATTTGTTGGTTGATGAACTTCCATAAAAAATGCCAACAAAAACATCAAAGTGAGAAGATAAAGGAAGGCATCCATTTGATATAACCTTAGTGTAGCCCTCCCCAGCTGCTCTGTCTGGGTTCCATTAGCAGAATTATGTATCTTTACTGTTTCTCAATGATCAAACACCTTGGTATAACCACCTAACCAAGGCATTACAAAGAAAGCCAAAGAGTCATTAATTGTAAGGAAGTTACAAGCTATACATCTCACTCAGCACCACAACAGTGGTCCCATCAGTTAGATGCTCTGAGGACACTTCTCTGACATGAATATTGTTGGAATTTTAGAAAAAAATGGACTCTGCTAGTGGAAATAAGATTGCAGCCCTAATTCAAACTAAAACTAGGTCACTGCTGGATCTAAAAGAGTATCTGAGTTGCCATTCAGACCAAATAACATACCAGCTGTAGGATGCCAAAGTACCCAAGTTCTGGTATGTGTTTTAGTGGGCCCAGCCACGTAGGTTTGATTTCAGCCCCCAGTTCTTTCCTGGCTTTTGAGACTCCAGCCTCCACCTGCAATGATTTTACAGTGTATAAAGCCCTTCTTCTACGTAGGTCTGGTAAGACAGGAAACTGAGTCCACAACAAGCCATTAACTTGTACGGACAGGGAGGAGAGGCATGGCACCACTTCTAAAGCAACTGTCAACAAAGCCTTTAATTGTATTGCAGATTCTTAAATGGGCTTTATAAATAGTTGGAAAGAAATTCTCAAATTCCTTCCACTAGACTAACTAGATAACAGTAATAAGGCCTTATTTAACCTAATACCTGAATTACATTGGATGGCAGTCTCTCTAATAATTTAAGGAACTGTTCCAATTGTGAATATTCCAAGTGTTCTTGGCAGAAAAGACACAATAGATGTAAAACTTGGAGACAACCAAAGTAATTAATTTTATCACTGACCCTTGTAATTTATTCAGCAATCTACTTTATCTACACTAATGAAAATCTAAATAGAAGTGCTGATGTGAGTATGATGACTCTAACCGAAGAAGTTAGGAAAATAAATGAAGCCCTTAGTTTTCTGGTTAACTCAAACATAATTCAGATAGACAGAGAGGTAGATACATATATAGACATACTCAGAGTGAACGTCTTTGTTCCAAAGGAATAAAAATTTTATTCCTCTATGATTGCTATTGCATATGTATGTATTATGCAGCTGGTGGTTCTTCTACATAAAAAATAAGTCACTGTACATATCCTGAAAAACTTAAAACGTGCTCAAGTCAGTAGGAGTATGTACAGTGCAATTTGTCCTGCAATTAGCATTATATTAGAGAAGGAACACCACCCACAGTCTCCGAAGGCAATGGTATAACAAAGGAGACATAACAGCAAACACTGAATGTTTTTTGACTTCAAAGAGTTGAGAAATACACCTACTTTTTGCAGTGAGTCACTTTTTACTTTTGAGATCAAAACACAACAGTTACTGAGCAGTTCTTCTGAAAAAATATTCAGAACATCCTAGAACTTTTCTGCTCTTTCTGGTGAGTGTTGCATCCACGATGTAGATGGTTGTGCCTGGATACTCCGTCCCTTTCAAAACCCTTTGGCATTTATGCAGAAGATGCAACCACTGATATATCTGATGCTGTTCTAACAAACACAACAGATGGTAAAAAACGGTAAGTAATAGTCATGGAGGTCTTCTCCTATCCCACAGCTACATCTCTTTATGTATCATTTTATCTGACTTGAATAATATTTTTCTTTAAATAACACTAAAAATTCCCACTTTGCTAGAAAAGTAACCAATCTCTTGACTGCATAGTAATTTGTGACTTTTGGTAGTATGTTAACTAGTCCAGTTTACATACATTTTGATCCTCAGTTTTCATGAAACCCAAGTCATTTGTTAAAATCCATTAAATTAAATCCATGTCCACATACACTTAACATGAAACAATCTATTAGTAAAATGCCTCCTGGTAATTATAGCTGTCAATCCTAGTTATATTGTAATAGAAAGCGGAACTTTTAATGCAGTTAAGAAATAAGTCTGCAAATTGTATGTTGTCATAGATAGAAGTGTATAAAAGATTTTGGACATTAGACCTGAAACACTGAAATTTCTCTGCCCTATAATCTTGATTAAGACAAAATCTCACGAATGCCAAAGAGTTTTAACTGATTAAATACCGTGACTTTGTGGCAACATCTGGTTCATTACTTCATTTATCGGAAATTACATGGATAGAACTTTTAAGTATTGTAACTTCAGATGTTCTGTTGGGCATCTCAAACAGCTGAAATGGAATTCAGCTCTTGCAGATAAAGCCTGGACTCCTAGCTCCTGGAAAGCAACATAACTGCAATGGGTTTTTGCAAGCTCAGAAATTTACCTTACACCTTAATTCATCCTGCACCACGTTTATTTGCAGCTCTCTCCATTCCCTAGGGTTTTACCTATGGACTTTAAAAACAGTCCCAGGCCTTTCCCAGGAGTAGTGCAGGGCACTGGAGTCACAGAAACCTGCACATCACACATAGAGACCTTCTGACAGCCTGAGCATTCAGAGCAGGCTCCTCCATGCAAATTGAGAAAGTCACTGATATATAATGACAGTCAGAGATGCAAACAAAACTGACCTGATCTATCGAACGAATCATCAAACACAACTCTGCAGGTTTTTCCGTTATTGAGGATGGTTTTAGCTGCACCGGGATCATAACTAGCAAACCATGGTAGTAGGGAACTATCATAATGCACCTCTTTATTATTGATTTCAATTGGTGACTGATGATGTCCTTTTGCAGTCGGGTAATTTTTGTGCCATTGATCTGGTCCTAGAAAAAAGTACAGAGAAATATCATGAAAACCTTTTCCAGCTAGGTATAAATTATACTTGTGTTACAATAAATGCAACCTTGGCTTTGCTTTGGTACAGAACATCAAAGTGCATTAATAAGTAGGTTACTAATTGCCTGGTTATTATTATTCATGCCCTGTCAAGAGTTTCACTGTATTAAATGCAATCCAATTATTCCAGCTGGAATACTGGATACTGCAAGTCATTCAACTGAACCTAAAACTCTCATAGCAACCTCAAGACTTATTAGGAGACTGACAATACATCAAGGAAGGGAACTAGAGGTATATACTCCAAGTCCAGCAGTGGCTAGAAATATAATGGCATAATGATTCAAATGTAGCACCATGTATCCATCTGGAGTGAGAAAAGACCACTAATTCCTGAACAAGGCAGGAACTTGAAACATGGATTTAATCATCATGGTTTCACCAGTAAATTCATGTGGAATATGCCTGTCTCAGGCGGAGCTCTTTCTTCCTGTAGCTAAGTGCAGGAACAAGAGCCCACTCATGTCCCCAGACTCTGCAGGCAGGAGGGACTGTGGCTGCACTGCACTCCCAATTTAAGGCTATCTTAAATTTGGCATTTGTTATGTCAAATTTTAAGTTACGCGAACAGTAGGAAAACTGACTTTATTTAACTTAGAGACCCCCTGCCATCGACCTCTCCTGACACCAGCATCGCCTCTTCCACACCTGCGAGCGACAACGAGCCAGCCACGGCCATGCCACCTGCACAGCCCCGGGCCCGCCTGGAGCCCGCATCCCCCCGTCATGCTCCCTCGGGACGAGGGGTTCCCGTTTTTCCCGGGTTGTGCTCCCACACCCGCGGCGGGGCCGGGTCGGGCGGGCCCTGCTCTCACCGTTGTCGCTGTCGTAGCCCCACGGGTAGTAGTTGGGGTTGATCATGGTGCCGGGGCGGCGCCGCGCCCCCACCTCTCCTGGCGGCTCTCGCAGGACGGCGGCCTGGTCTCACGGCGGCTTTTTATAAACTCCCGCCAACTCCATGTGCCCTTCCCCACGGCCGGCGGGCCGGCACGGCCGGTAGGGCCCTGCGGTCCGGGGGCGGGGAGAGCCGCGGGGCCTCGCACCGCCCGCCGCCGCCCCCAGCCCGGCCCGGCTCCTCAGCTGTCCTGGCGGCCAAGGAGCGGCCCGGGACAGTGCTGGGAATGCCCGGTGTTGACAAAGAGGCTGCCACCGCCTGCCACGGCGCAGAGGAAATGGGAATATAGAGAAGCATGACTGTCCAGCACTACGCACGGGCAGTATAGGAATAGTTTTCAAGTTCTAGTAAGATATGACATGCATATCAACCAGGAAGCTTAGCCTGCCTGGCTGCTGAAATTAAATGCATAGGTCACAGGAAGGCTGGCCGAGCTTTTTATGGCTGTTTGTATAAAGCCTGTTTGCCCAGGACCTCGTCAGGTTCGGAAAGTCTGGGTCCCTCCACAGGATATCGTGTTGGGGACGTGGTATTGGAACAGGCTCCCGGGGGAAGTGGTCACAGCACCAAGCCTGACAGGGATCAAGAAGCGTTTGGATACGCACATAGTGTGACTCGGGCACATCGTGTGACTCTTGGGGATGGTCCTGTGCACGGCTAAGGTTTGGACTCGACGATTCTTGTGGGTCCCTTCCAAACTAGCCATACTCTGTGATTCTGTGTTTCCCATTGTGGGGTGGGGTTACGGGATGAGGGACTCGAGTTCTGCGTGCAAAGGGCTATCACAGGTTCACACCCTTCCCTATGAAATTCCCATGTATACACATGGGTTCCAGCACTGCTCCCTGCTGTGCAGTCTCCCGTTGCCTTCATAAACAGCTTCCCTGCAAAAATTCCCGTGGCATTAATTGCCCCAGCCTTTAAAAAGGCGCTGCTTCCTCTACTGCAAGGATTCTGGGAAACTGGAAATCATTAAACTAGCTGAAGATCCAGTTCCTGTCAGCCCCAGATAAAATCTTTATCAAATTAAGCATAGGATATGTTTGTTTTGCTTCAGCTCTAATTCTCCTTTCATTTAGCAGGGTGTTATGCATCAGATTGCACTTAAAATTGTAAGCATACTTGTTAATGTGCATGTGTTCCTTATGTGACACACAGAAATCAAATGACTTCTAAAAATATTTGTTATTTTGACACACTGGGAATTACCAGGCGCTTAGAGAAGACAGAGATTAACACCAGTAGTGTAAAATGGATGAGGGACTGACTAAGCAGAAGACAAGGTGAGGGACTGACTAAGCAGAAGACAAGGTGCTGGACTGAAGGGTGAATTATTGTGATTTAATTTTTAGTAAACTTTTTGAATAAGAAGAAGTGAGATTATTTTATTTGCTAGTAGTGAAGTGAGGACAAAATTACAAGTTGGATAAAGAAAAATGCAAATGGCACAGGTTGGAAGTGTGGAGTTATTATACAGAAAAGTTCAGTATCCCTGAACATCATATAAGCTACAGTGGGTGAAATTTAGTACTAGAAAGTGCAGCATGGTAGTCTTGAATCATTTTCCTGGCTGGTACCTTTTTTCTCATATGAAGAGAAAATGAAAGAGAAGGAGGAAGAGTTGGTGATAACATGTCAATAAGCATTACCAGGCAGGAACTGCTCACAAAAAAAATCCAGGAACAAACTGAGGACATGTCACTGGAGCTGGAGAGACTGTGGTATGACCTCCTCTGAGACAACTCTGTTGGCCTCATAAAGCTGAATTAGGATGAATCGGAACAGGTGCAGGAGAGACAAGGGAATTAAAGAGCCTCTTTTATAAGAGGAGACTATAAAAGCTTAGTGTGCTTTGCATAGTGAACAAATGGTAAGATGGGAAGTAACAGCTGTCTGTATATACACATCATTAGAGAGGTAAACACCAACAAATAGTAAGAGTTATTGAAGCTAAAGAACAGTGTTAGCCAAGGAACAATTACATCTACCTGTGCCATGAACAATTTGAGGCAAGATAACAGATGAAGGTTTGGAACCACCCAAGGTATCCCAGTGACTTTGCAATATTAAAAGTGGGGCCATGAACTGGGTACAAGGTACTAGGTACAGGTACATGTATTTAATCCAAACAGAGCACATGCATTTCCCACCTCTTCCTCAGTTTTCATTTCCATTTCCTGACATCTTCTTACTGCCATGACTCACAGTCAAATCTTCAGATCCAGAGCAGGTAATAGATAAAGCACTGTATCTTTTATATCTACTTAAATGGACAAATTTGAGGTTGTACTTTACTGCCTGGGTAGGAAGACTCAGTAAATACTGAAGTTTCCATTCTGAGCTCCCAGGCACATAGCAATTTTCTAAAACTAATGTTTGTTCTGAACTTGAAATTTAGATAACCTAAAAGGGGCTGTGAAAGGAAGGAAGAAGCAATCTAAGAAGAAGTTATAACCTTAGACACCCTAACTTAGACCTTTAATTTTAAAAAGCTACTTCTGAGGGAAAAAACATATGTCCTTTGTATATCTGCTTTCACTGAGCTCTTTTTCTGTGGTCATCAAGAGTATCAAATGAGACAGTAAGCTTCCTTCTGACTTCTTCCGTTCTGATCGTCTTCCTTTTTCTGACAGTGTACTTAACTCTTCTCTCTGGATTTTCCTTCTTTCCTCAAGCCTGAGTATACTGTGTCCATCAACACCTCTCTCCAGATGAAACACTCACTCCCTTCATTCTTAAAAAGCCCTGTGTAAAATCCCTTAAAGACACTGGTCTCTTCTTCCAGTAAAATAATGCCTTTAAAAGTCTTTGCTGGGCTTTTCATTACTGAATGTTGTTTAAGTTTCATGTACAAGAGAAATGTTTTAAGAAAATAGGCACATGGCATAGAAGACAACAGTTGAAATTGAATTAGGTCTAAAGCACAGGGGGGTCTAAATAGAGAAGGGAAGCAGGTAGGTAGTCAGGGGCACTGGGAGTAGCTCATAATTACAAAGCAGAAAAATGAGACAGAAATAGGATTCCAGGATTCTCAATGATTCATTACATACACAAAAATCACTAGAACCTTGACTTCCAACAAGTTTTGTTGTCCTAATTTTTTGATGAGATACATAAATTTATTTCAGAGGAAACCACAGGTCACAATTTGGTGGGTCCCATGTCTGTTGTGACTAACAAATCTACTGCTGATAATGGTAAAGTCAGATTTATCGAAATAAAATGTAAGACAGGCTTCATCTCTAATTTAAAATTGATCTACAGAATAATAATTGAGTTCAGATATGAAAAGCATTCAAGAAGTGAGGTTAAAATCACCAAACAGCAACTATCCATGGAATAATAAACAGGCAAATTCAAGACACAGAATCCTATAAACTTCCTAGTTAGATAACCAATACAGTGTTACTGTAAGTATCACCCAGATGGCATAAATGCTGAAATGTAAGTCTCTGTTCAAGAGTGGAGCAATCTGCTCATGTGTGCTCTGACACCGAGGCTTAGAGCAGTAAGAATTTGACCTCATCACTTCATAAAAGCATAAATATTTATATTTGCATCAACCTTAAACTGCAAGTCTGAAGTGAAAAGGACTTGTCAAATATTAAACAGGTGATTATGTTTACCAGGATAATTTTCTAAATCTTCTACATACCATTTATTCTTAATCTTTTGTATTAAGTGATCTGATAAAGGTCTTAATCTTAAGATCCAAGCACACATAAGGATGGTCTGGAAGGCAAACCCACACTCTTCATAAACTGAAACAGCTGTCCCATTTCCCAGTCTAAAATGCCACACAGCTCTCGGTCTTTCTCTGACCATGTTCACTGTAGCATGTCTATCAGAAGACTTTTATGGTTCATATGCCTTCAAATATTCCATGAAATGGTTTAGATGTAAGAAGAACCTGAACACTTTAAGAATTATGGTCCAGATCCTGCACCTCACCTACCTTTTTAGAAGGACTGAAATATTTCAGAACTTATATAGTTCTGCAGTATAACTAGTGAGAGGTAAAGTTCTAGGACAGAAAGTGCAGAAGGAATTGCTATTCCTTACATCATGGAGAAATGCCCAACAAAAGCATCTGACCTGTGTCAGTAAACTAATACTCTGAGGAACACGGGGGGAGGGTAGACCTGCAACTGTGAGGGTCCATCAGCCAAAACCTTGATGCTACTGGTGGTGATGGGGACAGAGACACAAAAATGACTTCCAGAAATAGATAAGAGGTTGTGCTTGCTTGTTTCATAACTCACTTCCAGAGGGTGGAGGAGGTTGCTATTTCTAGCAACCCTGACATAGCGATTACCTCGAAGTGACTTTATTTAGGCTTTGCTCAAGGGACCAGGAATTAGTGCAAGGTCCTTGCCTGATTAACAAACTATCAACTGTCTATATTGTTTCCATCCCTCATGATTATTCATTTCTCCTAACAGATGCATAAGACAAAATATCATTAACCCAAGAACATGTAGTCTGATTTTGAACAAGTACATGAATAATTCCCATTCGAAGAGGAAAAGGCACATATTTGGCCAAGAGATTTATGCTGGGCAGTTATATTTGCTTCTCATACATATGCTTGGACTTTACACTTCATATAGATATTTTTCCACATAATAGTAATCACTATTAAAACTTTAATAAAACTGAGGTTTTGTCAGCAGGAATGGAGGAATGGTTGAATCTCCTTCTCAATTAAGGTAGAGGGCATGGACAAATATGCTTTAACAAATAGCAATTAGTTCAAATCAGATTGATACATTCATCAGTCTAAGAATGACTACATTTCTCTGTGTGTAATTGTGTCATCATTCCTGGATTTACACAACTGCATTTCCAAAACTCATCAAATCAGAATGTATAAATTTTGCTTTGCTTATAAATATAAAGGTAAATTTATTCTTTCAAGTTATTTTTGTATTTCACAGGAATCTCAGCATCTATGATGCTTTCATTTCTAGCTACAGAAATTCCACATATTGACATTTTGCTGAGAAAATGAGAAAGAAGCTACAAAGCTGTGGCAGTAGCCAGCCACACAGAGGGTCAAATTATGGAACCAGTGACAGACTTTTAATGTATAACCATATTTATATAGAATGCAATTGCCAGCCACCTTCTTTCATAACAAAAGAGTAAATTTAGGAAAGTTCCGTGGTACTTCCATAATTTCTGTTATGAGGTCTAAGAAGAAGCAGCTCCTGCTGCATTAGGTTATTACAGGATTCTCATCAAAGGAATCTTGTTCCTTGCATGTTGGGTTTTTTTTAGAACTAAGTGAAGGAAGAAACGTAGTGATTAAGTCTACTGTTAAAACAGAAAAATTCCTTCTTCCATTATGAGGCAGATAAATTGCAATTGCAAGTCAGATCAGGCTTATTTTTCATCACATGCTGCCATTTAAACAGCATGCCTCAGCCCCAGTTTTGGCTTATTCCTATAGACACTGATACAAACTGTGTCATTAATTCAAACATTTTTTCCCAGACAGTAATTGTTTTCCTTTTCTCTTTGCCTCTTCCTCCTCATCCTGCATTGTTTTTACAAGGGAGAATAAGGCAATGGAAAAGCACTGCTCTCAGGAGCTGAGCCTGAACTATTATGACTCAATACAGTGGTATATTCATGAAAAAATATAGATTAAAATGATACCTTAAGAATTTAATATTTTTTTATTCAAAACTAATTAAAAATACTGTTTCTAATAATGACATGATCTTTTAAGGGAGTGAACAAAGCACCACTTTTCAAAAGGATGCCAACAGAAACTGCCATCTTAGTCTTGTATCTTTACCTCGAAATCACCCAAAGGGGATAAAATCTCAGTATTGTTAGCTCCTACTGAACTAGTGGTCAGCTGCAGTGCTGCAGTAGGCAAGTTATTCAGTAAATATGAAAAATGTGCATATGCAGTAGAATAAAATACAACCAGTACAGAGGAAAATGTTGTGCCAACAATCGGGAGGCATTTTTGTAGATGCTGCTTGATATGTGTAAGATTGCCCAAAACTAAGCTAGAAAGATCCAACCTCAGAACTGCAGCATATTTCAAAAATGTGTTGGGATCAGCATCACATAAGTCAGTTGGCTGAGTGTTATGACATCATCTTGATGCCATTTCTGTCTGCTTGGAAGTAATGTGATAACAATGGAATGGGCAGCACCATAGCACTCCAGTAGCTTAAATACCTCTACGGTTTTCTGCAGATCAAATAAACAGCCAGTTGGTCACACCAGTTAATATTGTTCTGCCCTGTCTTCCCTACTGTCTTCCCAACTGTCTTCCCAGTTAGGCATATTTACTGATAAATCACTGAGTGGTTTATTGGCTGAGTAGGAAGAAAGAAGAAATAAATGAAGGCAAGAAGAGGCATATGAACCTCTATTGTTTCACAAGGAGAATGGCTTGGACAAGGGACATATGGAACTTCTACTGTAAGGAGAATGGGAGCTGAGCATGGTAAACGGATTACTGAGACTGATATAAATTCCTGGAGCAGGCAGAAAAAAGAAAGGGGTCTGAATGGGAAGAAGCAGCACAGAAGAAAAAGATGGAAAAAGATCTGTTGCACAAGAATTATTTGCATGATAGAAGATAGACTGGTTGCCAGGAGTCCATAACCAAGAAAGGAGAAAATGTCTTACAATGTCTGGGAGTGAAGAAGCAACAAGAGCCAATGGCAAGGTCAATAAATATGTCCCATAAAAACAGTGAAGCATTGGTACAATCCTCCGGTATACACAGCATCCCCATCCTTGAAGTGTTGTATATCTATGATCAAAAAGAAAGAGACAAGTCAAAGAGATAATGATAATTTAGATTAAATTTATTCAGATACTATGAACAAGATTTGGGCCACTAGAGTATCCATTATTGTTCTGAAGTGAAATTTCATTTGTCTTATTACTAGCAGAACAGTGGAACAAAATACACTCTGAGCAGGTCCAAGGGTGAAATCATGAGCTGCTATCCAGATGAGCCCGTGGAAGTAGTTCAGCAAATACAGTGCAAAGTCCTGCACTTGGGGAGGAAAAACCTCATGCACCGGGATGGGCTGGGACTGACTGGTCCACAGGGACCTTTGCATAAAGGGACATGGAGATCCTGGTGGCCAACAAATGGAGCCTGAGTCAGTGGTGTGCCCTTGCTGTGGTGCACACTGAGCTGCACTAAAAAGGGCATAGCCAGGAGGCTGACAGGAGTGCTGATTTCCATTTTCAACACTCATGCAAGTGGTGCTGGAGTCCAATTTTGAACCTGCTGTTGCAAGAAAGTCATTGAATAAGCATTACAAGTGCAATGGGGGGCCAGCAAAACAGTAAGTGGTCTGGAGCATCACAGTCAAGGAGAAGCAGAGTGCTCTGGATTTGTTCAGTCAGTAGAACAAACTAAGACGTGCCTGCTTTAAGTCTGTTTACTGCAGTGCCAGAGTGCAGAACCATTGCACTGTATTACAGAACTGTTTTGGAATTATTGTTTTGTGCTTTGTGCAAATATTAATATAATATACCTTCTATTTTAATGAGGAATTCGTGGAAAATAATACAATGAAAAAGAAGCTGCAGAAAACACTGTGTTGTTTTGCAGCCGACTGTGCATAGCATGCCTGGCAGTGTGCAAAAGACATTCACACAGTGCTTTTCATTGAGCATGCCATAGTTGGTGTGACATGTCAGCCAAAAAGCCAGTTTGTCATATGCCTTCCACCTCACTGAAATTCATACTAGGCTATGGAAAACATGGTAGGCACGAATGGAAACCTATCAACAACCAGATCTTTGTCTGCCAAAATAAGAAAAATGACACAGTGAGTTAAATTATGTTGCTATTATGTCACCATCTCCACTTTTTCCCCAGTTTTCTCCTTCTCAAGAAGCTGGTACTTACAGACTAAGAGCAGATAGCTTTGTAAAATATTGTTCTGCAAGGATTTACTCTATTTTTATTGCTACTCATCTATAAAAGCCCAGAGCTGCTATGGCATACTCTGCTCCACCACTTACATTATTTATACGTCCACATGGACAAAAGTCTATACTGAAACAAAATAAGTGCAAATTTTGTTAGTATTAGTAATTTTGTCACATTTTTAGGTAAAATTTTTTATGTGTAGATAAACTGAAAAAAAAAAAAGCTCAAGTAAACGTATCTAGGTGAATGTTAAAAATGTGTTGGCACTCTTGGCTGGAATGTGGGCTAAACTCTTGCCATATTTCAGCATGTGTTCCCATCTACCCACTTTGCAATGCAGTGCAGCTACAACACATAGTTGTGAGCTCATTTGGATACTTTCTAAATGCCATCCAGGCACTTCTGTCAGCTGCATTGTTCTGCCTGCTACCTTTCAATTCCTTTCATAGCCCTGGAAAAGAGTTGCTTCAGCATGCACATGCATACATACATCATCCTTGTTGATTGTCAGAGCCAACAGATTTACTTCCCTGAATATACAGCAGTTTAGGTTATACAACTGAGACATGATCAAGGAGTATATTATTGGATGGGCAGGGAGCCATATTAGATTCAGGATAACAGCTTAGTTCAGGATGACTGTACCATTGGTACAGTGAAGAAGGTAATGCCAGATAAACCAGAAATATGCATTTCCGTAGAGGATCTCATCTACAAAAGTCTACCTGACGCTCATGAAATGGATAAACCAGATGGCTGCCTAGTGCAGGAACTCATAAAGAACTACAGGAAATTTGGCAGCTCTGTCATCAAGTACATATGGATAGAGAAGCACGAGGAGGAGCCATGTCAACAGCAAGACCTATGCTGTGGATACATGACACTGAACCACAGATTATTTTGGAACATGATCAAGAGGGGTTTCTGGGCTGTGTCCAGTATAGTTATGTATATGGAGTTGGATTTAG
Source organism: Pachyramphus minor (assembly GCA_013397135.1). Classification (NCBI taxonomy): domain Eukaryota; kingdom Metazoa; phylum Chordata; class Aves; order Passeriformes; family Tyrannidae; genus Pachyramphus; species Pachyramphus minor. The sequence goes on along the minus strand of VYXB01003569.1, from coordinate 57,090 downwards.
CTTCTGGTATTGTGAACACTGTGCCATTTCCTTCCCCAGATGCATCCAGGAGTGTTTTCCAAACAGAGTAAGTGTAAATGACTTATTTGCATGCTTTAATTAAGTCCATACAGTGATGGAAAACATACAACTAGATTTTAAATTCCAGCAAGCACTAACAAGATAAATGGATTATACAGAGATTCCCAGCGACAAGGCACAGACTGGAAAGCTTTATGCAGGTAATAGTGCCTTGTGCCCTCTCCATCTGGCAAAACTCCACATCTTACTTTAAGATGATGTGAATATTCTCACAAATTCCCTCCACCAGTTCCAACTAGGGAAGCTTGGCATTTTTGTGCATCAGACAGACCAGACAGTGAGTCAGAAGATGGGGAAAAGAGATGTTCAGCAACTTGTCTTCTTCTGATTGGTTATAACCATGCATTGCTATGATCCTTATTTACTGGTCACAAATTATTCCCATGCACACATAAATGGAATTAATCTATTCCCTGAGTTCCCTTGCTGACATGGAAATATGTACACCTACATTCATGAAGTCTATCCAGGCAACAAATTTTAGAGCGTGTCTTTTATTCAACAGCTCAGTCACAGTAAATATTGCGAAGTGAAGAGGACATTCACTTGAACAGGTGCATCAGGAACTGGACTTTACATCCTGTGATAGGAAGACACAAATGCAAGTAATGGATCCACTGTTTAACTTGAAGTTTTATGGTTCTGTGCATAGTGTTGCACAGATGCTATTGTGAAGTTGTTCCATGCAGATCCTGTCTGAATTACAGGACTTCTTTTCCCGACTAAAGACATTTCAATAGCTCCATCCAAAAAAAAAAAAAAAAAAGAGAGACCTCTAATCTAGTGTTGTTTTATGTTCTGCATCTAGAGCAAGTGAATACCAGAATCTTATTTAAAAATGGCAAACCCTTCAGTCCCTGTCATATGGGAACACTTCACCATCAGTGCTTCCACCATCAGTGACAGAGAGTAACTAGGACAGCCAAGCTCAGCAAAGTAGCATAAGCAGCAGATTTTAGTCAGGTTTCCAAAAATGAATACTGAATGGCAATGCTTACTTTTATTAAATTTAATGAATACATTTTTGTTTTATACTATTAAATATTAACCAATAAAAGATCAAATTGATTTGAGTATAAAACAAAAAGCAAACCTCACTGTAACCCAGATCATATCCCTGGGTAAAAGGTCACAATCAGAGTCCAGCAGTATGTTGCTTTTGTAGAGGACTGCCAGGCAAGATTCTCTGCATTAGACCTTTACTCCCCATCACCTGTAAGACAAGGAGGAGATACCTGGATACGCAGCAAACATTATGAATTTTGATTTTTAAGGCTATGGGAAGAAGCTCTAGAGACTCTGGTTGGGAATGTTCAAAATATTTTATGGACATTCTTACAATAGCATTGATATAGTCTGATGATGGACATCAGTATAAGAACACAATTTATTTTCTCTGTTCACAGAATCACAGAATCACAGAATATGACAAGTTGGAAGGGACCCACAAGGATCATCAAATCCAACCCTTAGCCCTGCACAGGACCATCCCCCAGAGTCACACCATGTGTCTTAGAATATCATCCAAACATTTCTTGAACTCTGTCAGGCTTGGTGCTGTGACCACTTCGCTTCATTCCAGTGCCCAGTCGCACTGTGGTTGAAGAACCTTTTTCTAATATCCAACCTAAACCTCCCCTGACACAACTTCAGGCCATTTCCTCAGGTTCTGTCACTGGTCACTACAGAGAAGAGAGCAGTGTCTATCTCTCCTATTCCCCTCNTCATCCGGCTGGTGATGCTTTGCCTGATGCCCCCCAGGACACAGTTGGGCCTCCTGGGTACCAGGGCACTGCTGACTCACATTCAACTTGCTGTCCACCAGGACCCCAGGTCCTTTTCTGCAGCATTGTTTTCCAGCATCTCATTCCCCCATCTGTACATATATCCAGGGTTGCCCCATCCAAGGTGCAGAGTCTGGCACTTCCCCTTATTAACTTCACATGGGTGGTGATTGCCCAGCTCTGTAATTTGTTGAGGTCTCTCTGCAGGGTCTTCCTGCCTTCAAGGGTGTCAACAGCTCCTCTGAGTTTTGTGTCATCTGCAGACTTGCTTAGTATCCCTTCCAGTCTTGTGTCCAAGTCATTGTGAAAGTGTTGAGAAGCACAGGGTCCAAGATGTTAATTAATACTATACCATATTATCTTTAACATAAGTCCTGTGCAGATAGAATACCATTCTTTTTTCTGGAAGATTTTGTTATGAGGAGCCAGAGTTTTCACTTAGGGAGGCTTTCTGCCTAAAAGGTAACTCTTTCTCCCTCCCACTGCATACAAAAGGAAGTTCTCAGCCTCTCTCTGATATGTGAGAGGAGAGAGATAACATTTACAGAAATGCTACAGGGCTGCTGTGGCCCAGGGACAGTCGGGGGGGCCCAGTAATGATAAAGTCCAGGAGCAAACAGGAGGTTTACCTTTCATCTGAGACCCAGTGCTGTCTTACAGTGCCATGAAGTTTGTAAGTTTTAATGTCTTTGCCTCTGAAATAAACCCTTTTGAATCCTTTCCACTGCCTTGGCATTTTGGGGAAGATCCCTGGAAGATACCTTACATCCTGACACAATTACTACTTTAAGGCAGAACAAATGTTCTGTACCCTCAACTGTATTTAGATTACATTGACTCTATGCTTTTGCAGAATTTTTCAGTGGTGGAAGTTATAGCAAAGTGCTCTAACAGATTAGGCATGGAAAGTGGTGTTTCTAAACTTTCATCCCGTACCTTTCCCAACAGAGGCTATGAAATCAGTGTTTCAATTATAGGTCTTACACACTATTGGGCAACAAATCAACTTTCATCTGCTTATTCAAGGGTCAGTAGCATTTGTTTAGCTGTAAATTTAGATAGCTTGCTGACACTGTTGCCATTTGTTGCTCAATGATGTTTGACAAGAAAAAATATTTTGTGATTAAACTCTTTCTCCAGCAGAGATTTATTACACAGACAATGCACAACACTGTGGGAGCTCTTAAATTAAGGCTTAATGGCTGGCAGCTTGCAGAGTTAAGAAAAAAAAGTCACTGTTCTCTGAAAGAAGCAAACTTTAATGGAAATGTTTGTTTTATGATTCAGTGTAGAAATTATCATAATCATGGAGGATGGTTGAGACATATGCAGAGAGAAAAAGGGCTATGTAGGCTGAAATGGCTATTCAGGCAGGATATTGCTAGTATGCAGGGTAACATGTCCTACAGCCCTAGTCTCATAATTACTCAAATCAGCAACCAATTCAGTATGTACCAGTGGCAGATTTTCATCTGTAACTCCTCTTACCTTGTGATAGGACTCTTTGGAACTTTAGGAATGGAATTAGCTGGACTTTTCTCAGCCTATAGAAGCACTTATATACCTACACTTTGCATGAATAAACATGCAGACAAAATATAAAAGATTTTTAGATAGAAATGAATACCAGTTCATTACTATCAACACTTATTTAAACATCAGATCTTATAGTTTAAGAATAACTTGGATAAACTGCATTTGTTTCAGTGCTTAGTTACTTGTTCAGGGCAGGAGGAATCTGCACAGTGTGGCAGCTGAGGCCTCCTGTGAGTGGAAACTGGTGTCAGGAATGTGACTGCTGAGAAACTGGCTCCACCGTGTGGGCTCTGGAAAATGACCATTACAAACCAAGAAAGGAGAAACATCCTTCTCTTTAGTTTTCAGCAAAGATGTTTGTGTTGTCTATGGGATAAAGGTAGGATGAATAGTGGAAATGTTAGTTAAAAAAAAAAATTACTGGGAGTAATCAGAAGAATTAATAATCTTAATCTAGTAAAACTTTATTATCTCCACCATAAGGGTCTGAGAGAACTGGCCCATGGTCTCACTGGTCTAGCACAGCAAGGAAGCTGTTCCAACTCCATGAAGGGGTTTAGAATTCTTCAACAGTTTTCTGGCAGATCTTCTCCAAGATATTAGAAACAGCAGAAGAGTGATAGTGTGCTACTCAAATTCACCAAAGACATATTTTTTTTCTAACACCTACTACATGTTCTGCTTACTGATGGCGTGACAGGACAGCAAAGGCACGAGTTTATGTAAACCTCTGGTTTAGAGAATTAGTGGCACAATCTGTGACATTTACTTTTAGAATTCCCACATAGATAACATTCTGTGTAAGTGCTCCTGCTTGTGCAAAAATCCAGGTATGGTTCAGTAGTGACTAAACCACTTCTCTTGCCAACCCAATGGCATCATCACTTCCAACCTGCCTGTTAGATTTTCTCCTAGAGAGACAGAATGCTATCTCTAGGGAGACCTTTTTAAATAGAGTTCTCAACAGAAGTGTTTTGCTCATTTAAGTGCATAATCATTCTTGCAAGTATTTTGCTATCTAGTCCAAACACAGAAAGTTAATTTTTCTATAATAACGATACTCTGTTGGTGTTTATTTTCCTAGTAATGACACAAGTTCTCCATCTGTGTTCAAATCTGTTTCTATGTTTTAATGAACACAAAACTTTACAGGTTTTCTGTCTCTCTCTCACAAGTAACACTGAGCTGGTTAATTTCATGTCATTGCACATTTTTGAAAATCAAGATGTACAGCAGCCCTAACTGAAAAGAAGATACTTTAAAAAATATGATCTTAAAGAAAAGGTAAGTCCAGTTTATCTCTAATTCATCACTGGTTGTACATTACCTTTTAGGGGACAGGGGAACATTATAAAATATTCTATTAAATTCTTGGGTTTGGAAATAATTCCTGAATACATTCCAAGTACTCCAGTATTGACAAAGATAAATGCCAGAATTCATTGAAATGAAAGACAGATAGATGTAGCTGTACAGCTACTCCCTTTGCTAAACCATGGGACAAAACGCCTCAGGAAGAAATAGATATTGTCTTACTTTGTTCAACTCACTGACAGTATGAACATTCTTCAACTCTGATTACTCAACAGATAAACATGACCAAGAAGATCCAGAAGTGTCTTTCTTTAAGATACAGTAAAAATGATATATATTCTTTTCATTTTGTGGTAGAAATGCATAACCATAGGTGGTTGTATACTGAGAGTCATAGCAGGAATTCATAGTTGAGTTATAAATCTATACCTGACTGAAAGATGGTGACACCTGTTTCAGTTAATAAAAAAGCTTTCCATGTGTTTAGTGTTGGAACCAAAACTACTATTTCAGTAGTTGATAAACTTCTGCCTATTTTACTTTTCAAAAGCAGTAGAGGAAAAGTGCACTCAGTATCTGATTTGCAGGCAATTATTCTTTCACTTTAACAAGTGAAAAGTATAAACTAATTAGGAAATTTCAGAATTATGTAACATTTCAGCTAACCCATCCACGTGTTTCTTGCAAGAAAACAAAATTCATATCCAAATTAGTGATATTTATTCAAGGTCAGATATGAATGTACGAACTTGGTAAGATGTCAGAGAATGTTTGTGTGCAGGCAAGAAATAAAGACTTTTTTTTGTACCTGAAAACAGAGAATAAGTGATACTGTATAATCCTGATATTTTTGAGGATCTGTTTGACTGGATACACAGAAACCAGGATGAGATATTAAACTAAACTCCAACAGATAAAAATTACAAAATGTCTATTCCCCTTGTATTACAAGCATATGTATCAAAGAAAAGATACAAAGGTTTTCTATAAGTTCTCACCACTTTCAATCATCATGTAGCATTGAAATAAAACCAGCAAGCAATTTTTTATTTAAGTGATTTTATTGGTTCTTTGAAGACATAAAAGCAGTTATTTCAAGTGCAGGCAACTAATCTTGTTTTATTGCCCCAATAACAAGAGATTTAAACATCACACTCAATGGCTTTCAGGTAGAAAGACTTAAACTCCTATCTCAGTAATTTATGTTAAAATTTTCTTATCACCAAGATCAACTGCATATGGATATGAGAACAAACTTTATATGTAAGACATAGTACAGTAGAAGAAAAAATGTTGTTAATGAGCTTTCTGTAGTAACATTTTTATGTGTTGAGAAGATGTACAGATTCAGGAGTTGAAAGAAAATCTAAGGGACTCGTAAAATCAATACCGTTGGAAGTGCTGCACTCATAATATCAAAAGCTGATCTTCTGGTAAGATTAAGCCAATGCCAAAACATTTGTAAACAAGATTCAATTAATACTTTAGCTTCTGCTGGCATGAACTTAGGTTTTAAAAAGAAACTGCTTTCTACTAAGCAAAATATACTTCTAATAAACTGAAGTATTTACTTTCAGTGGGACTTCAGCAATTCTTAGAACATTTCCAAATGAATACAAAGGATCAAACTCTGCCCTCAGTTTCGTTTCTGAATTGTCGCTGAATTGTGCTGGTGAAAACAGCAGAATTTCTTCAATGTTACCCATTCATTACTTCCCTGTTGGAGCACCATTTTTCTACTGAAGGTGGAAAATGAAACAGTTAAGGAGCCATTTATAACCCTGTTTTTTTCAGACTTTGACATATCCCATATAAATGTTGCTGCAAACATGTTTGCTAGAAGAACACCCACTGTTACCTGCTGATGAGTGAGAGGAACACAGAGAACCCAGAAGTTTCCTTTTTAGGAGGATTTACCTTTGGCCACCCAATCCCCTGTATGTACAACACGAAACAATCACCCTGATGGTGAATATAATGTAGCAGATCTTTACTTACATGTGGATTCAACTTAGGTGGTACTTGTGTTACACTGAAATGATAATGTTTATATGATGGACAGGGGAAGTTAATTGGTTGAAAAGTTTGTGTGCCAGTGATTCCTTGCTTGGATCATATGTGCAAGCTGATGTGTCTCCCCAGAAAGGAACAGAGCCAAACAGAGTCCACTTGTAGTCTCTAACTACAGAGTCACAATCAAAAAACACTTTGGTGACTTAACCTGCATTTTTCAGTGGTGGGAATGACAAGTGACACATATGAATCATTCACCAAGATCCTTTCCATATGAAACAAAATCCCTCACAGCTAAAGCCATTACCATGCAGGCTAAGATGTCAAAAATAAAAAGCAGAGAGAGTATCAAAACTAAAAATTCATCATTCTGTGAGGTAACATAGGTAACATAGAGCAGGAGAAAAAAGGCACTTCCCACTCAGCGATACTAAAGCTGTTATACTAAATACAAGGGGACGTGATACCAGCAGGATTCTACACTGGGTGGGTGAAGTAGCAGCAGCAGTGAAAGAAGAAAAGATCAACAATGGCAAGAGCAGGACAGCAAGATATCTTTTTTTCTTCACACACAGAAGTTGAGTATGCCTGATTGTATCCCCAGAATCACCATCACCATCATCATCATCACGGCTTGGCTTCGCAAACGAAGATTTCGATGCCTGATTGTATCCCCAGAATACTAATCTAATGTTGGATAACAAACTATAAACAAGAGAGGGAAGGGAAAATCTGGCATATTAAAGGGGTACATTCTTTGGATGTCCACACTGGTGGTGGGATATCTGAGGAAGATCACTAGAGATGCTGTAGGAATAGATATTTTGCCTTCTGTCCATCTCCTGTTACTCCTGCTTTCCTGAGCTATTGGTTCATTTTTCTGCCTTTACTATATTTCTTTTGAAGTGACTTTTACATATTGAAACTAAGCCCATTTTTCTTCCAAGACCACATGGTAGAGAAGTGACACTATCATAAATGCTGAGGCATTTGTGACCAAGAATCATGTGTACCTCACAATTCGTTATTAAGCTTAGTGTTTGCATACAGTATTCTTTCTGTTTTCAAAACCAGATTCAGTTTGCCACTCAGAATTTCAAGCTGAGAAACACAGACCTGGATCCAGAGGAAAAGCAGTAGACAGCAAAAACTAACTATACTTTGTGATGCAGGGATTTTCTCACTCAGGTTCAGCACAGTGAGACTGGAGTCTTCACTTGAACGAGGCTCTCACTATTCTGCCCTTCACAGGTTGAGGTGGGCGCCAGTTATCAACAAGTGGGTTCACAGGTTCATTCTCACCATTCTTGGAAAGGCTACGGAGCTTTGCCATCTGCAAAGAAGAAAAATTAAAGTGTCTATGTGGAAGCACTGTGGTTCTTAATGCCTAGAACAAACTCTGAGATGGAGAAGGAATATTTTTCTTATATAATGACAGGCACACAATGGCAATGGCAATTGGCTGTTTATGAAGGAGGATGCACATCTATGTTTATGCAAGGTAGTCTGATAGAAAAAGATGGTGCAGAAGTTTGTATTTTGTTCTGTAAGGGAGAGAAATGTATGCCAACTGGATTATTAAATTCAATCATGAATTCATCACTTAGCTGTTGTTCTTAAATTCAATGTTGCTTTGTTAATTGTTAACCTTTCTTTGAAATGCAAAATAAATCTATTCTGAAAACAGCCAAATCAATAAAAAGAATATACCCTGATTTGTACTGCTGAAGCAGAAAATACTATGAATAACCAAAATTTTTAACACAAGAACTAAAATGGTCACCTTATGTAGACTGGCTCTCTCTCTTTTTTTTTTTTCTTCCTGTGGAAATGCACATTTGAGCTATATGAATACAATTAGTACATTACTTTGTATTAACATTCAGGTTTGAAGGTTCTAAGTTGTTTGATCCTTCTCACTGACAGCTTTTAGGAAGTCAAGATCTGCACCAGCAATTTCTTAAACTGGGAAACCAGTGAAATGTTAGTCTCACTTGCCAATTAATGGTGAAATACACTGAGGATGCTGTGATGACTGAATTTTGTGGCTCAGGAGCACTTCTGCCTTAGCAGGTTTTCAGGATCCCAAAACATTCCTGCTGAGGCTATTCCAGGAGGTGTCTAGCAAGAGGCCTGATTCTCAAGGTCAGTTTTACAGTCCGTTTCAACAGTCCAATCTGCAGGCAATTTCTCACAGCCCTCAGCTAAAGCTTTCCCAATCAAAAAGTGTGAGGTTACACAGGATTCACAAATCTGACATACTGAGACACTGCTGAGAACTGGTAAAAGTAGCAGAACTAGGTGGAGTTTACCTGGTCTGAGCTGACTTCAATTGGTTCCCTCAGGAGAATCCAAGTGATACACTCCTCACACGGGGGTGTAGTGAATGAACCGTGGTAAGTCCAGTAGTCCCGAGATTTGGGGAAAAGAATTGAAGGATCAAAATGCTGAAAAGGAACCTCTTTTCCCTTAGAGAAAAAAAAATTCTGCAGTAAATCCAGTGACATGCATCTTAAAAGACATCAGTATCTATGTTGTTATAAAGGGAGTAATTAAATGCCAAGATTCATGCAAGAAATCAATCTCCTTCTCAAGCATTGTTCTGGCAACTAATAATAACTGACATTTTGATTACATAAATAAATTAAAAGAAATTACAAAATGAATTGTGTGGGACCAAAGCAAATTCAGTTTTACATTTTTGTATTCTGTAACTATCAAAATTGAGGTTTATTTTGGGTCAGTTGAGATAAAAGTTAAAGGCTGTGGCACTGCAGGTACTTTTACCCTTTTTATCCAAGAGAATAGTGACCAGGCATTTATCCCAGATTTGTTATAGTCTTCTGTCTGAAGGACAGTCTCGTCCCAAGACTGTGCTCTAATTACATTGTTATGGTGACACTCTCAACCTTTTTGTTGGCACTATTACATTTAATTGTAAAAAATTAAAGTATTTCCTGTAAGAGTACTGGATCCTGAATATCTTACAACTTAAAAAAAAACCAAAACCAAAAAAAAAAAAGAAAAAAGAAAAAAGGTGATTACAAGCAGACAAGGGAGAACAGCAGACACCAAACAACATTTCCTGAGAAATTTGCCACCGAATAGGATAGTATCTTCACTGTGGGGAAGAGAACTGTGATGAGTCTTCCTTGTTCCCTCTGGGCAATAGAAATTAACCAAGGAAACTCAGTTCACTTCTCTACTGGTATTTAGGATGCAGTTCTGGAAAGTGAAATCTCTTATTCCTATATCCTTCTCCTATCATGGAGAAAGAATCTTCTCTAGATCAGGACAGAGAAAAAGTGCAATGACAGTATAATTGCTAAAGTATACCTGGAGTTTGGGTTTGTGTTCAACTATAGTGCTAAATACCAGTAGACACAATATCTCAGTTCTTTGCAAATAACTGCCTTTTGCAGTGGTATCTATGCAATAGGTAAGGACTGTGAGCCTTAGATCATTAATTAAACTAGAAAATAGTTTATAATATGTTTGCAATGCCATTTGTGTTAGTATCACAGGAAGAGAGAACATTGGACTGGTGCAGGAACTGCACCATGTAATCCCTTTTATAAATAAATACAGTTCCATCTTAAAACTAGTAACACTTAATCTCTCCTGCATAGACCGGGAGCCTGATCCCTCATTCCTACTAGATTCTTCTCATTTCAGACTAACTAAATTTCTGACTCCTTTATATGCATATCTTTTGGCCACTGCTGTCCTCAGATTCAAAAAGCTTTTCATTTCTTCTTGATATTTTCACACTAGCATATTTTTACGGAGTACTACCAGTAAGACTATCAGTTGTGTATGCAAGGATTCATAAAAAAATCCACTACAACAAGAATACTTGCAGAAGTGAGAAGTTATCTGTTTAATTAAGTAAAAGAAAGTGTCCTGCCCTACAGTCCAATGTTTCACCTCTGGTGCTACTGTTAGGCACCAAGATGATGCCAAAAAACAAATCTGAACTTCTGATTTCTACTTCTGCTGCTCTTCAGCTACATTATATCACCAAAATTCTTTTGATACCTTGGTCTTAATGTTATCAATTTCTTCAAGAATTCTCTTCATCTCTGGTTTGGGAGTTTTTCCAACCTGTAAGGGAAAGCACAAGTACTGTATCTTTTTCGTCATGTTCCACAGTATTTGAAAGAAATTCAGCATATCCCATCTGTCACATTAAGCAGCAGCACTCTCAGAACATCCAGTAGAGACTGACAGAAAATTACATGTGTTAAAAAAGCATCCAAAATAGCAGACTGCAGTAACTGCCTTTGCAATTTGAAGGACTCTACAAGGCATCACCGACTGTCTGAGGAATGAACTGCACACTCAGACAGTGTGATCTACGCTCTCCAGGGCCTTGCCCTCGGCTCCTTCTTTGAAAGCAACCCACTGTGAGACATATGAGCACTCAACACAGTGTTGATGGTCTGAAAAGCTGGATTTCCTGCAGATACTTCAAATGTTCTGCAGCACAGATCAGTGCAGTCAGATCAGACTTGACATAAGACATATGTAAGACATGAGATTCATGTCTTGATATCCTCAAGCTATGGGGTCACTTTATTGCTTGTGTTCCTGACATTTAGCACTTCCAAAACCTTTGACACAGCTCTGCATCCCAGAAGAGTAAAGACAGTATGCCCAAGATGTGCTGTTATTGCCATTTTTTCCAAAATAGATGAAATTCAACTCTTCAGGAGATAATTCAATCCTGTTTTAGCAGTATTCCAAACCCCAGTAATAGAACATGACAAACTCAGTGAAAAATAATGTCTTCTTCACCAAAGAGCAAGAAGGAAAGAGAGGAAGAAGGCCAGAGAAGATATAGTGATACCACTTTTCTGGATGCATGATTAAGTGTGTATGCTAATACTGTATGATTTGTAATTTGTGTTTTATCAAGATAATGCTTTAGTCTAAAATAGACCCAAAAAAATGACAAAGTAAGAATAATTCAAGGATATAGTGATAGGGGAGAATCTGGACAGATGCTGACTTTCAGTTTAAACTAACCGCGAGAGAAAAGGTCAGGCTGGCTCTCAGTGTAACAGAATTAAAATGACATTGTATCTACTCTGTCCAGGGACACCGTGGCAAAATTAATTACATCCACTTGCTATCGCTTGCAAAATGCCACTTACAGGTGATAAAACAATAAAAGAAAACCTATTCTCTGATGGTGTGTTCAAGCTGATATGCCCACCTGCAGGTAAAAGGACAGCCACATAGCTGAAGTTTGCATAATTTATCACTATTAGGCTATGTGCCTGTTAGTGTTTCTCAGTGTCCCAGACCACATACAGATTTGATACTAGGATTGCTTTTTTCTATTAAGTTTATAAAAAAAATCAATTGGGAAATACTCACATAAAATTATTTTGTTACAAAGCTGCTGTATTTCAAGGTTAGAATGTTCAGTGAACTTCTTTTACCATTAATTATTTCTCTTTGGAGTAGGTTCACTGAACTCCTTTTGATTCTCAGCTTATGTGGGAATCAACCAGAGACCAGGGAAGGGAATCAGTCAACATAACCTTGGCTGACAGGCAGATGCAACACCTGCTAGCAGACAACAAGCAAGAGGAAACACTCATATTGTGCAGACTGTCCTCCCCACTCAATGCACACCATAGTAAAGGGCTGCTCAGCTATCAGGGACAAAGTTAGCAAATGTCCCAGGCTTGAAGTTGTGTATCTCTTGTTGAATACCACCCATGCCACTCGTATCACAAGTGGTGTCAGAAGTTGGCTCTGAATGGGTTAGTACCTGAAATCTGGAAGGCCCAAGGGCACGTGTGACTTCAGCCTGTACTGAAATCAACTGCTTTGAATGTTTTCCTGCAAAGTGATGCACAGCATGAAAAAACAATGGGAACATTTTTCCCTGGCACTAGAGAAGGATGAAAAATAGAGAAAATGATAAATGATATTTACAACTTACTTTCAGAAAAATGCCCACAACAGCCACACCATCAGGTTGTTTCAAAGCTCCAGCAAAATTACCATGTTTTGGATTCCAGTGCACCATATGTAACTAAAAATTAATGAAACCTCAGTTATAAATACAAGAAATTGCCAGCAGCATGATCTTCACTTTAAATTAAATTAAGAAAAGTGTCCAGTACACAGTAAGTAAAGGAATGGACATGAAAATAAAACCTCTATGTAAATATTTCTAACTGCTGTTTCCATGCTTCTATATGCTCACACTTTCTATAAAGCATTGCTTTGCATTTAATTGAAGCATGAGGAAAAAATGAAGTTTACCACACAGTAATCAGACAATGCACATATAAGTAGTTTAACCCAAGCACATGACATGGACACATGCACTGCATAAAACACCTACTGACATGCACTTCATCTCAAGTACATTTTTAGATTTTCAGGTTATGCAGATATCAGCTCAATGATTTATGCTGGGTTGTATGTAGTGCATACATTGTTGTTTTGTATCTCTTATTACTCTCGGCACATTATACTGGACAGGAGTGGGGATAGTAATCTGACATTTCTCATGTCTACTCTCAACAATGATGTATTTTCAGGATATATTTCAAATTTTTACATCTCTGTCCAGAAAACTTTTAGCTCATGCATATAGCTACAAATGCTGCAAGCAGCAGTGTGGAATCTCAGACTAAGTAGCATCTGCAACTTTGTGTTATACAGGAAAAAAAGTTTTTTTCTTAAAGTTTATTTAAAATGACAATAAAATTGTTTACACTGAATATAATTAATGTATTGTTCTCTGTTTCTTTTCTCTTAAGGATAAGGATTTTATTGCTAAGGGTAAAGGTGAAGCAACCATATATCTTTGGTTGCAATGTAGGAAAATTTCATACACTCCAGATTTTCTTCTTCTTTCTTCTCAATGAATACATGAGTACTGCTAACAAAAGTAACATAAAAAGTCTGTACTTGAGCTAACCAAGAAATAGTTTGAGGAAGCAGAATTCTTCTGTTTAGTTTGCCACATAAAGCAGAGCACTAGCAAAGTTTGACTGTGGTTAAGGAACAGGAAGAAAATTCCCAAGCCATCACCTACAGTCATCTCTGCAATGTTTGTGCACATTGATCCTGAAAATATCTCCCTCAGTTTTGTCCTGTGATAGGTGGGCAAAGCCCCTCTAAGCTCTGTACCTTGAAGGTATAGTTGTAAGGCAGGAAAACACTACTGCAGGATTTTTGTGGGCATAGCTATATATTTTGAGCCTATTCTCAAATAAGATGAAGGAGGCAACATTTGCTAGTAATTCACTAGTATCAAGAGCTAATTTTCTTATATTTATAACCTGAAGAATTCTTCAGGGTCTAAAGCAGGCATTAATTTTAGAAAATTTGGACAACAGTCTTTCAGTAGTTTACATTAAAAAAAACCCCAAACCAACAACAACAACAAAAAGACAAAAAACCCCATACCACAAAAAAAAAACAAAGCAAAAAAATCTATTTTTCATGAAAATTAATTCAGTTCTTTTAAAGCAGAGATGTCCAGAACCTAAAACATACTCTGAATCAGTTTTGAGGTGGATCTAATTTTGAATGTCAGTTTATCAAATGTGCTTTTACTAAGTTTTTCTATTCATTAGTAATTCTTTCTGAAACTAACTTGTCAACCCAAGCTATACCAGAAATGGGTAAAAGCTTAAAAACCGTAGCAAAACATATCTTCCTATTTGAAAGTAACAGATTGCTTTATGGCAAATATTTTTAAAACATTCTAAAATACCATAAAAACTCTTGCTTGAAGAAAAGAAATCTGTGTTGGTATATACTTGCAAAGATACATTTGTTGGCAGGTGCAACTTATCCCACAGCACACTAACCAATATTCACAAGTTCCACAGACAGAGAAAAATTAATGGCTAAATACTTGAAAAAGGAAGAATGGTTAATCTGCTCAGATGCAAAATCAGTCAAAGTCCACTTAGCACTGAATACTACTATTAAAAACCAGTCCTACCTCTGCTGCATATTTCACCCCATCTATAACATGCTCAGAGCCGTGGTCATCAGAGGAACCCCAGTGCAAGTGCAGCTGCCGCAGCCTGTAGGCGCCGGTGAGCGGGCCCCCTCTCAGCACTGCAAGGGACAATCTGCGTCAGCACCAGCCAACAAAACCCTGGCACACGCGGTCACTGAATGGGGACCCACCGGAGCACCTCCCTTAAATCCAGCAGTTTTGGTTAAATTGCAGTTTAATTGCAATTGTGAACTCACCAGTTCACATGCTGTGTGCTGGGCTAAGTTCTGTTATCACTCAGGAATTCTTTTTGATGTGAAAACTGTGGAAACTGCTGTGAGTCAAGCATAGAGTCAAACTCCACCTGGCCAACAAACCCCTTTTCTCTTGGCAAGTGGGCACACTGTAGTTTGTGTTGTGGAGAGAGAGGGAAGGTGTTCACAGATGGTTGTTGTCAAGAAAGGGTCTGTTGTAGAAAGACTGGGGTTAGGGCTGTTAAATTAACCCAGAGGTGCTTCAAAGAGTACCTCTAGTCCATGACTGGCAAAAAGAAAAGTAAAAATTGGAAAAAAAAATCTATTTCTAGAAAGTCAGGAAAGACAATAAAGTTTAAATTGTTCTTGAGCCACCAATGAAACAAATTAAGAAGCTGTTACTTCTACTGTCTTTAGCCAAATAATGCTGACCATGCATCAGTCTGACAGTTGACATCAACTCTGACTTTCAAAAAATCACACCTGCTCTTTCAGCCTGGAGATTCTTTTGAGCAGGGACTGCTTAGAGGATAAGCTCTCAAATGTATTTTTCATTCATTACCTAAGGCTGAAATGACTCGTGTTTCCTTACACAGAAAGCTGATAATGTAGTTCACAACTGCAGTGCCAGAAGACCTTGTTTAAATAGCATTCAAGTTTGAGCTTCTACCAATAGCTTTGAAGTTCAAAGTTAACATTGAAATAATAAATCCTCTTTTGCCCAATGGTCTCAAATGAATTCTTGATATCATATGTGTTGGAATACCTACAACAGAGCAAGAGGTTTAGCTTTGCAGTTTCTCTTTTTAGTTGGGAGGGTGTCACAACCATCAAGGGGATGGCTGGAAAAAAAGCACTGTTGAGTTTTAGGTGTGCAGTTCCTCTTATTTTTTGAGTTTGTTTGTACATCAATAAATTATCCTAAGTCAATATAGTATTGAGTAAACCTTCTATAGAGGCCTTAAATGGGAAATTTCATATCAATATAATTATTGTCATTCTTATTTCACTTTTGAATATTAGACAAATAAAGCATAGACTCTACGGTCCAACTTCTCACAAGTATTTGCTTGCCATTTCAAGCTGGAATCAATGGGAGGCAGGGACTTTCAGGAGTTGAATTTATGCCATTTACCTACATTTACAAGCTAAATCAGTATCAGAGTTGGAGACTCATTTAGCGGTTGTTTCCTGAAGGTGGCCCTTTCCAGAGCTCAAATACTGTGAAGCACCTGAAAATAGCACTTCATAACAGTACACGAATATCTGTAGCATGAAAACAAATCTTTTTAAAATTCAAAATTTTCCATATAATTGGGAAAAAAAGCTATCTTTAAGCTACATTTCTTTTTCCAATTAAAACGGGATCTGTGACTACTACTTATCTCTTGCCACTGCGGAAGTCAACAAATGAAGAGAATAAAATGGCTATGAAATTCTTTCTCATGTGGTCTCTCAGAGCTATTAAATATTGTATTTGATTCTAATCAGACACGTTCCTATGAAACATTTGAGTGCTAAATTACTGTCCAGTAGCCTGCAGAAAGTAAGGGCAGCCCAGACTGAACGTACACACTGGATGGTCAGAGAACAACGGAGATGATGGGGAGGGGAGAGGCAGGGAAGGAAAGAGGGAAGATGATTTCGAGGAAGAGCTGCACCAAGGGCTGCACTTTGCTTGTCAAATCCAGAGCTACTTGGAATCAAGTTTTGAACAGCTTAACTTAAAGATACGAGACTTCTCGCTCTCAGTTAAATAGCAATGCCATTCCATAGCTTTCAAGAAACTATGAAATGCTATTTTCATAAATGCTATTTTAATAGCTTTTTTAGGCTATGGAGTACCTGAAGAATTCCCATACAGAAGAAATCAAGAGCACAGTCAGTTGAAATATATATACAAGTTTTTTGTTTACAGAGTAACTCAGAGCATTCTAAACCTCTCTAGGTACCACTCTTTTCCCTTACACAAAACCTGAGGATATGGTGTCTATGTTGAAGGAGATGGTATAGGGAGAAGTCCACCTTCCAGCTGAGTCTGTATTTCAGGGGTGACCCTGCAGCTACAGTCTCCCTATCCCACCTACAGATTCGCCAGAATAAACTCCAGGAGCATCCTTTTACATTCCCAAGTGACTTTTCTCTGCCAGCCTGTGCAGGCTGGATACTAAGGAATGCTTTTTGATGCCCGGCACTTTTCAAACCTCGATTCCTAATGAGCCCAGACAACCAAACCAGAAACCGACCTGATCGATCAAAAGTGTCGTCGAAGACGACGCGGCAGGGGCGCCCGTTGTTCAGGATGCTTTTCGCTGCCCCGGGATCATAACTCGCATGCCAAGCGGGAAGAGAGGCGTCGTGCTGCACGTCCTTGCTGTTGATCTCAATCGGTGACTGCTTGTCTCCCTTGGCCAGGGGGTAGTTTTCGTGCCAGCGCTCAGGTCCTGAGGTACAAAAGCAAAGGAGACGTCGCCCTGGCTCAGCCGGGCTCAGCCCCGTCCCGCCCCGAGGCCCCGAGCCCCGCTCACCATTGTCGCTGTCGTAGCCCCACACGGACTGGGCCATGGTGCCGCTGCCCGCGCCCCGTCCCGCTCCCTCCGCTGCGACTCCGCCGGCGCGGTGGTCCCTTCCTTCCCTCTCTCCCTCCTTCCCGCCCCGGGTGGCTTTTTATAGACCGCTGCGGCTTCGCGTCCTCCCCTGCGGGGCGGGCAGGGCAGGGGGCGGCCGCGGGGCGGTGGGAGCCGAGGGGGCGGGCAGACCCGTGTTCACCCCCCGGAGAAGGCGGGGGGATGCCGGTGGGACCCCGCGGCTCTCTTCATCCCGCTGCCACAGGCACGGCTCAGCCCGGGGACAGACGGTCCGACGGTGAGGACGGGCAGGTGCTGGTGCCGCTCCCCGCAGCCCGGCGGGCTGGGGGGTCCCGCTCGGCCGGGGGAGCGATGCGTGGAGCGCTCACCGGCTGTACCAGCGCGGGGAGCCGGCACCAGGGAACGCAGTTCTCCGCTCTGCGGGAAGTGCCACGGGCAGGAATCCCACCAGGGATTCTGGATGAGCTCGCAGGGCAGGCAGGCTTCAGCAGTTCCTCTTCCCTGATTTCACAAATGCTCTCATCAATAGCTCCAAAACGCCCTATGTCTGCAAGGCAGACATATAACCTGCAAAACCATGGTATTGTGCAAAGGCAGACTGCCAGCCCCCAAGGAGGCCATTTGATATTGTCCAGTCAGTTCTCCTTCATTCAGGGAGCCTTACACCAAGTCCATTGCTCATATTAGGCAACTTAGCAGTAGGTATTTCAGTCAGGAAAACATTTGTTTTTCAGATGACAGGGAGTTAGCAATCGGTAAGGTTGTGTTAGTTGGCTTTGTCTGCACACCTACGTTGAACACGCAGAGCTTTTTTCTCAAATGCCAGCTTTGCTGCAGTCTCCCTTGGCATGTCAGTCCATGTGAACAATGCTGCAACTGTATCTACCTTGAGCTAAATACTACCTCAAACTATGTAACTCTAGTTTAAGACTATTTTAAAATAAATATTTGGAGTCAACCAAGAAGTATCACAAACCGTGGAGATTTCCAACATAATTGTAGTGAACTTGTTCAAATCCTCCTTGTACCCATCAGCCCTGGAATGCAGCATGGAAATAAATCTGCAGTTTCAAGAGATTATAAACCCTTTGTATTGGCGAAGTACTGAAAAAAGGCTGAGAAGCTGCAGTATGCAGAGCCTAACATTAGTTTGTTCATATTTCATGTCCCAAAACCAGCTGGAAGGTAAAGGTGAAGGTTTACCTTCTCGTTTACCTATGTGGCTAGGCTAAGAAAGATGGACTTTGTTTATGATAACTAAAATTATTTCATTGAACTTGTTTTGTAAATTTTTCTTGCTCTGAGTTTAATCATAAGTAGACATCCTGATCCCTTTGAGAGAAAGGTAGGACAAGATCTGTCACTTAGGAATCTGCATCTGAGAAAATTTATGTAGTGAGGTATATCGTATGTCTACATAGAGAAGACGTATCAAACTGAAACTCACTAAACCTTAGCAACTTACACAGTATTGTTAGAAGCATCCTCTTATCATCTTTAAGGATAAAAAGATGTGTTCATTAACAAAGTATCCTTCAAAACAAGTAATTTCTCCTATCTTCTTTAGGCAGAATTCAAGAGAAAATGCTAGCAGGTGATTGAGGTACAATGGTATGAAAAATTACATCTTTTAATTTCAAAAGAGAACTCTGACACAAAATACATTTTTTTACTCCGTCATCAATCAAATGGATAATGTCATATTTGTTGCAAGGGCAGGCATGTAAAGTTGACACCTGTTGCAATTTTAATTCAGAAATCTTAGACATTAATCCTTATTAATTGGTTTCTATCTCATCTGTCTAGAGAGAAACATTTGTGAGCTCATGAAATTCTAATTGGAGCAGCTCATTTTCTGTCTGTATAAACAGAAAGCTTTAGTGGTCTTGTTCATGGAAGTCTCAGAGAGACTTTAATCAGCTTCATATATACAAGGAATGCTTATTGGAGCCATTTATGGTAAGGGTACATCATTTATACCCTTAGGTAAGGGACATGATTTGTCTTACACAGAAAAAGGTGCAAGTCAGTTCTTCCCCTAGTATTTCAATTCATTGCTCTATGTGAGAATTTATACAATCTTCTCTATTGTATAAATAGAGAGGACCATCCAACAGCAAAAGTCTTCATATTTTAGCTTTCCAGTGAGCTGGTCCTGTTGCACCCAGAGGAACAGCACTTTGTCAGCTTGTGCACATTACAATCTCCAGGTAGTGACTTACATGCAAGAGAGAAATGCACCTATTGACAGTATAGGCACTCAGAGTCAACCCCACCTACTGAGTTATATCATAGTGTCTCACTGAATGTGTTCTTTTCCTGTTGCTTTCCTCATCAAAGGTAGAGTAATAGCTTTGTCTGCGTTAAGAGATAATCAGAATAACATTTTTTTTCCTTCTCTTAGGACCTACCTTTCCTTCTGATATTGGCTCAGAAACTAATTATCATCTAACTTGTATAACATTGCTTTCTCTCGGAAGTAAATACTCCTGTCATGGAAGTGCTGTTATATCTAAGAAAAGGTCACAGCTTTAAAAGTTTAAGAAGAACAGTGTTACCTAGTGCATCCACAACTACATTACAGTGATTTGTTTCTATGTTGTAAATCTCGGACAAGCTTTAAAAGCCAACAGCCATCTGAAATAGCAAAGGTAAGAGCATAACAAGCTTAACCTATACCAATTCATAAAAAATTTCAGGATTTCTGGGAGCCCAACTGCAGTACCTTTACCCACAGTGCCACAGAGGGTAATGCCACTAATGAAAGCATCTTCACAATATCTTCTGAAAAGAAATTATGTTCATACCCATTGTTCAGGTGGAGAAATGAGGTACAATATTTTTAAGGATGGCTTTCATAAACGTTGTCCTAGAATTTAAAAAATCCTGGCTGAATTTGCTTACCTCTGAGTACATGAGAAGACTGCAAAACAGCAGGGAATCCACTTCAACCTTCCTTCCTCTATGCTTTAATCAGTTCACACTTGCTCAAGATCGTATCTGTATTTAGTAATACTCAGTAGCACTGTAAGACACAGCAAGTTGACATCTGTTTCATCAGGAAGATAAGGATTGAGAAATCAGGGAAGGGAAGGAAAGGTAAAAGGAAAATCCAACCATTAAACTGTCCAAAGCAAATGGCAGATTTCAGCAGCATCATTAATGGCAGGAGCTAAAAAGTATTAGCAAAGTAATTATCTGTTATTTTGGTTGCAGAAGGAAAGCTGCGCATCCATTCATAGTATTCTGATTTTGTCCCTAAAGCTAGAAGGAAGTGTTGTTCAGAAGTGATCTGAGCAACAACTGAAGATTGCTAGGTGAAGTGCAGGCTGAATAAATACTAAACCTGGCTTCTCTCAGGCTTTTAGAATGATCCAATAATACAGGAATTATAATGAAAGGACTTCAATAAAAACCAATTGATGTAGCATGGAAAGTGATGTCATTAAAGAAAGCAGCTGACCTTCCACTTTGAAAGATGCCTGCCAGATAGCTTCCTACTCCTGCTGAATCTGTAAAAATGTAATATCAAAAAGTAGAATACTCCAATCTCAGCAGATACAAACCATCAAGCTCCATGCTAAACTACTTCTCTGTTATGGTAATAAAACCACCCATGTAACCAAAGAGAAATGTAGTGGGATGAAAGAAGACCAGAAGTGAGAGGTTTTAGCCTACACAGCAGTTGCAGACTTGTTCTTGTCTGAAACTGGTACCCAGTCACAGGATCACAGCTGGACACCTGGTGACAACAGTTTACTTCAAAACTTGTCAGAATAAATAAAACATGGTGGTCCTGCTGGATACCTAACCAATAAGATGCTCTTTATCCAAAAGAGGGTTTTGTACATTTGTCACTTTAATGAAAGATCAAAACACAGGGACCGGTAGTAAATAACATGCCATAGCTCTGGAATACTGCCTCTTGGACTTGCAGTTCAGATGCAGCATCTATTTCTGCTAAACAAACAAAAGGCATAATCATACTGATTTCTCCTATGAAAATACCTTACTTGAAATCATAGAGACTTTCTTTTTTGAGAATGGAAAGCAGGACTAAGTGGAGTCTGGAAAATGGCTCAGAGCCATGGCTTTACCCAGAGCAAACAAAACACATACACAGGAATGATGCATGGAAAAGTGACTCGCTGTGGCTTTGAGATCTGCCAGCCATGATTAGCTTGGCCAATACCTTGACATAACTAGAACAACCAAAATGCTGCTTCATCTCAGGCTGCCAATTTCCAGCTGTCTCCAGGAGCATGATGGCTAGGAATGGCTGATGGTAAGGGGACACATAGAGGGAAATATGCCAGTAGGAGGTAATTCAAGAATTCCCCTGCTTGATGCTAAGTTTCCAGGTTCTGCCACGATCAGAGATATTTCCCATGGGTGACTGCATACAAAGGGCTTTACCGGAGTGCAGAATGTGCCCACATTGGGCACATTGTTAAATGAGCAAAAGCATTTACTCGGTGCCTGTGGCCAATCTAAATATAAAATATCTTCCACTATATTTAATAGCTTGTGGAAGAACACAATACAACAGAAAGGAATCTGATAATACACAATATGGAAGGGGCAGCAGCGTTTTTTGACATATTGCACGTTGCATGCCAGGCAGTGCAAGAAAGGCATGTCACTCAGTGCTTTTGATTGAGGAATGCTGTGGTGTCATGCTGTAGCCAAAAAGCCAAATTGTCATATGTCTTCCACTTTGCCGAGATGCCATGCTATGGAAAACATTGTAGGAATGAATGGAAACCCCCACTGACAGCCAGATCATGTTGGAAGAACTGTCAAAGGAAAATGAGAAGCATATTGGGTCAATTTTGTTGTTTTATAGGCAATGAGTTTTCTAGCTACATTCACTTTATTTGTGCAGCACATCTAGACAAACATTAGGAAGACTTTTAATGCATCTTTCCATTTCAGAAGGCATGTAGCTCAGCAGTCTGCAGTTTGGAATCTAGGACCATGCTTGTAAAATCCCATCATTCTCCTGTTGTGGCTCAGAACATACATTACCATTCGCAGAACTTAATATTCAGTCAATGAGATACAACAAACATGGAAACAATAAACCAGGCTTTAGATTTAGCAAAATAAACTAAGAGGTGAACAGTTTTCCTTCTGGCAATATATTAAAATAAGCACAGACTTGAACGACTAGCATTACCAGAAAAAAATACTTTTTAAAAAAATAAATTTATTATTTATCACATACAGATCTGATACAAAAAACCCAAACAAACAAAACCAAAAACAACAACAAAAAACAACAACAACAACAGAAAACACCAAAAAGCAAACAAATAAAAAACTCCAAGCCTGCCTATTTCAGGCATGTCTTCCAGAGCTGAAAAAATAAACTGATAAACTCTGCAGGAAGATGACTCTCTTCTTTTTTCCCATAGGGATTTGCTTGTATGACACTCACACTGAAATCCAAATCTGAGCTGGGCTGTCTACTTTTATATACACTGGCACAGTCTGACTTGAAATAATCCAAGTATGAGAATTTGACCTGTACTGTTTGCTTTCATAAGGTCTGTACGTGCCCGTTTGGAAATTCTAGCAGATTGGCAACTCTTCTATATCAAGGCAGAGTTTTATGTGTGACCTTCATCTTGCATGATACTCTGGCAGTACCATCTACATGGGAACAGTCCTAATCAGACTATGGAAATGCTAACATGGCTGGAGAAGTTCCTAAGGGTTTTGCAAACAGCACCTCAATGAAATATGCCACATAATTAATGATGCAAATTGGAAATACTTCTTGCATATTTTCCAGTGAGATACATCCTCCTGAAAGAGAATTTTATGACAAAATCATTGGATGTGTTTTCAGCCCTTGAAACATGTTGTCTGCAGGCAGAAGAGTTTTCATCTCATAAACATGTTCCAGAAATCCCTTGGGATTTGTTGTTCCCAAGAAAGTCACTGCTTATGAATCTGCACCATTTGTGCACTTCAAAAGGTCAGAGCACAGCATCCCATTTCTTTCAACATTTGTGCTTCTCTTCGGTGGAGTCAAGATTTCACCCTGAGGCCACAAAGCATCTTTGAAAGATTCATCTGTAGATAACAAAAAGGTAACTGGACATGTGGAAATATAGACATTTATATGTGCATTGAAGTGTAAGTAGTATATAATAAAAAGGGAGTCAGTTTAAGGAACCCCACGCACATATTGAAGAGCAGATATTACTAGAAGAGAGTGGGACAAAACCATAACAAAAAGCCTTTACTAACTTAGAAACTATATAGGTTGGAAATGTAAATGATTTTCTCCAAAGAGCTTAAGAAATTTACTATCTATCAAAAGCATTTTTAAATAAATCCCACAGAAGTAGACTAAAAAAATGATATGCAATGATTCTAAGATGTAATCTTAAAAAATCTGTCTGATGATACAGTAAAGAGCAGCACTTCACTCTGTAGTCAGTACTAAATTGCAGTCTTATGAACAAAACCCTCAGATTCTATCCTCTGCATTCTAAATCTCATTTCTCTGAATTTATACTGTTACATCTTTATGGGCTCCTATGCTATATTCAGCTTTCTCTAGCATGACCACATACAGGTTTGGGCTATGGATTCTAAACCTCATCTGCACTTTAAAGTTGCCAGTACAACTGACAGAAATGCTGTTGGTCTGACAGTTCAGCATGACTCAGCACAGTGGTTTGTCCAGCACAAAAGATTTGGCAAGTTTGCCTCTTCCTATTCCTACCTTTCCCAAACAAGGAAGTAATGCTTCATGCTTGCATGAAGACAGTGCCTACTGCTGCATGGTGCTGCACTTCAGGCTTTTATAGGAGCAATAGCAGCATCATACCAAGAAGTGACACTGGTGACCTCTGGTATTTGCTATTTCTGCTACTACAGTAATGGTCACAGCTTATAATTGACACATAAGAAGATCAGTAATAGGGAACACTGCGGTGCTTTTTATTATCCTACCTTGGGACCCCTAACCCCACATGCACCATCTGGAACTACAAACTCTGGCCCTCCCAATAGCAGTGATTGTACATCCTCCCCAGCTCGTCACAGGCACAGGGAACGTGCCTGTGCCTGGAGTGTTGTCATTGGAGGACAACACATTTTTGACTGTGGAAAGTGGTTGAGAATACAAATAATTTTCTTTGATTCTTCATATTTGGTTGGTGCTGAGTTGATGCCTTTCCCTCAATTTTAGTAATTCAAGAAACTCTCTGCATAGTCAACCTGTTATTCTAGACTTGTGAAATGCTTTTGGTTTGTTCAGAGTTAAGACCAATGAAACCTTTTTGATCACGATTCACACAGATGCACACTTGGAGGACATTAATAATGCACCAGTTCACTACTGCACAACTCAGATACAAAATGTAGCTGACCTAATTGCTTAGTAGATCTTATTGGTTAGTTTTAAGAGATATGCTGGGCGGAAATGGAAAAATGAGTATTAAATATATGATAATGAAGAATCATAGATCAGTAAATGCCTATGAGAAGTCTCAAGCAAATCCATACTGGAAGCTTGAATAATCAATCAGTATCTACCAATTTCTCAGACATTACACATTGACACAGCAAAGATTTCTCACCTAGTCACAAAAAAATTCCTCCAGGACAGCCCAGCTGTAATGAAAGGAATATGACAAAAAATGAGAAGCCATTAAACCTAGTCTTATCTCTAACACTGATGTCCTCTCTGTGTGTCACTCCCTGGCCAAAGGTCACATTGCTGTAGTTGTGTAGAGTACAGCACCCTACCTCACAAGACTTTGTTAAAGATTAATAGTATGTTACTGCAAACTCTGTTGTTTGTAAAAACAGATGCACAAATGCTAATTACAGGAACACCT
This sequence comes from Pachyramphus minor, assembly GCA_013397135.1. NCBI lineage: Eukaryota > Metazoa > Chordata > Aves > Passeriformes > Tyrannidae > Pachyramphus > Pachyramphus minor. The sequence goes on along the minus strand of VYXB01003569.1, from coordinate 31,680 downwards.
TTACCAAAGGGCTAAATCTGATCTCTACTGTGTATCCTCTCAGACCATCATCAATTCATTTAATTATTTTCTTGCAGAGTTATGGTCTACAAGGAGCACACCGGGTGGAATGAAGAGCATACTGATTACCCACAGCAACCTGAAATTTATGTTAGTGTTTCTGAGTTTTTGTCCCTAAACCTTAGCGTTTGTAAAGCTAGTTTCACTATTCAGCTGTTCAGTCTTCCATGTGCTGCTGGTGGGCACTCCAGATTTAACCACGTGCTTTTTGCAAAGGTTCTCTATAAAAATTATAGCAAAGTATTTTAAGGCATTAGACATGGAAAATATTTTTCTAACCTTGCATCACTATATCTTTTTTGAGAAAGGCAGTGAACCCAGTGTTTCAATTATAGGTCTTACACACACCATTGGGCAACAGGCCAACAATTTTCATCTGTGTATTCAAGGACCAGTAGCATTTGTTTAGCTATAAATTCAGAGATGCTGAATGCATTGCATTTCTAACTATCTGAGTTTATTAAAGGTCTGTGTTTGACAACATCTTTGAATATAATAAAATAATAAATTGGAATCTTGTAAAAAAACCCAAAACAATAATTATTTTGTATGGTAAAATAAAAGATAATCTACCCAAACCACAAGCAAATACAAAGAATTTAATTTCAATAACTGGTTGTATAGTCCAGTCAAGTAATCCCTATCAAACACAATTTCTGAGAACTTAAACTATCTTCTATGGAATAGCAACACTCTAATACCAAACATTTTTTTAAAAAAGTTACATTAAGTCTCCTTGTTTCATCATGCACAGGACAACATCTTCATTAACCCTGCTGAATTTATCAGCTTTGACAGCAGTCCTTTGCTTTTGGCAATATTATTTGACTTTTCTGGGTGTTAGCCTACAGACTAATATCTAATAACACTGGTTACTAAGCATCCTGAAATTCTGGAAAATGAACGTTATGGATGTGCTTTTCCACAAAAGGCTTATATTTGTAGCAAAGTGTTTTTCCTCAATGGGTTTATATTCTGATAGTCAGTCATGATTATATAGAGAACCCAATTGCAGGAGTAATGCTAATCATGAGTCATTTGGTATTACAAGAGTTTTGCTGGTTTTCAGAAAGAAGATGCATTAGAAACTGATGTTTCTCCTTCAGCAGTCACCACAACAACTCCAGTGTCTCAATGAAGGCAGGGCATCTTTCCTCTGGAGAAAAACTCCTTATGGATCACAGATATATATATCATCTATTATCCAAACAGATCATAACTGTTAGCATTGACTCAGAAAAACTAAGATTTGATGTTACTAGACAGTCACTTAGATAGTCAGTCAGTCGTGTGCTTCTATGGCATAACAATTAAAGCTTTCATATATTTAATACAATAAGGAAGAAAACAGAAGTTCAGTGGACCACTGATACACTGTTACAGTGACAGATTTGTGCTATGTAGGACAATATGGTTGCAAGACCTTCCTCTGCTTCCCAAACTAGAAAAAAGCACTGCTGCTGGCCAGCTAATCCACCTCACACACAAGCCCAAGCTAGCAGAGAATTTAAACACATGAAGAATTTAAAGTTTATGATCAGTCCCCTTGATTTCAGTTTGAGTGCTCATGCTTGTACACTTGATGGACACAGTTCGAGTGAGTAACATTTTCACGTTACTGTAGATATTGGAGTTTTATGCTAAATAAAGTTGTCTATTTTTAAAGTCACATAAAATTTTGCATTTGAAGAAACTATGCAATTATTTCAAAAATTAATGGAACTTCATCTTGTTACTGAATTAGCTTACAAGAGGTTCTTTGAGTGTACTGGGGTGGACTTGGGAGAATCAAGCCTAAGATTCCCTATTTAGCCAACGTATGTCTCAGCAAGGCACATTGTGTTTTCCTGCATCTCTAGCAAATGGTACAAAACACCTGTTGGTTGTAAGACAGGATTAACCACACTCTTGAAAAACCTTGGAATGGAAATGGAAAAAAAAATGGAAATGGAAAAAACCCAACAATTTAGGTTAGGCTTTCAGGAAGCATTAGCTAATTATAGCTTTTATAATCCCCATCATTTAGAACTAGTCTCCTGTTTGTAAAAGCTGAGATCATCCCCCAACTTGCAACATCCCTCACGGTCACTGACTGGATACCCTGTTTTTTCCTATAAATACACAAATCTGAACTCTCAATTCTATTAGTTTATTTGAACAAAGTGATAAATTCTGGACTGTTGACTGTTTTACTTTATTCATGATTGATTTCACCACAGAGAAAAATTTGGAGAACAGCCATTATCTACATATGCCTTAATCCAAATTTAATGAATTATAAAAATCATTGCACAACAATGTTCAAATTTCCCTAGTCAATGCTCACATCTCTGACTCATTCTCCTTCGCCTTTAACCCTGGACATATTCTTTATACAACACAATCTTTGATTCCTACATCTGATCATAAAAAATAACTAGAATAAACTGGGATCTCAATATTCTTAACTAGTGTTCCAATATTTTTCATAGTGATAGAAAAGCATTTTATAATATTTCAGTCAAGACTTCAGTCCCAGAACCATAAAAATTCTCAGGTCAGAAGGGACCTCAGGCAGTCATCTAGTCCAACCTCCTGCACAAATAACAACCTCCAAGTATTTCACATATGTTTCAGAACATATATTGAAATGATATATATTAATTTCACTTAGCTTTCATCATTCCTTCTTAAAATTTAATTTCATTTACTGATACAAACGTGAGAAAAAAGTAGAAGAACTACTGTTTTCTGTCATCTCTGGATGAAATAAATAAATTTTCAGAATAGTTGGCCATGTGAAAAGAAACATATGGAGTTAAAGTACACAAAACACCAGTGTACACCATATGCTGATGTTCAATAAGACAATAATGAAGTAATAAGGGAACATAATATACCTGAAGACCAAAGTCTTGCATTAGATGAGCTTAACCTTCCTACGAGGACAGCAGGTTTTAGTGCAAAGGCAACAATAGCATCACATAGTCAATTAAAAAAAACATCCAGAGCAGTACTTCTTTAAGAAAAATACTGAATGGAAATTCAGTGGTTGCTGTATGGGGCAGAGAGCAATACAAAGGTGAGAAAAAGAAGGACCAACATTCACTGAATATTAGTATCTCCAGCAAAGTACAGAACAATTACTGTAGAGGACAGAAATACTTTATTGTTAACATAAAGTGATTCTAAGACAGCCTTGTTCTGTGTATCTGCATTAGAGGTACTCCAGGTGTGTAAGTAAGGGAGCCACAGGCTAGAACTCTTATCCCAGTAAGCTGTCCTACACATACATTTCCTTTCCATCTTCACACATCTTCAGATCCAGTCTGGCCTCATATTATTCTACACGTCTTAGATATTTTCCTGCATCTCTAATACTTCTGTGGGTCCTCCATTTCTCATTTGCAGATTACAGCCCCCTCAAAGACTCTTCACAATTTCTTGTTCAGTTTCTACAACACAGAACCCAAAATATCTTTATTTAGAACTGCTTTCTTGTCACTTCAAGAAGCTGTCAAAACTGATATTTTTGAGATCATCTGAGCACTTTTGATCTTCAACTAAAGAAATACAAGGGTATAGTCCTTTCAAATAGAGTGGGCATTTCTCAAGACCCTGTTACTGGGAAGCATGAAACTGGAGGAATCTGCAAAGAAACATATAAAATGTGAATTCTTCACAAAAGCAATAATTCCAATTTTTTTCCTATCTGTCCTGGTGGGTAAGGATGTTCTTCAGAGCTGAAGTGAAATAGCTGGGAGACTCTTTCATGGTGTCTCACTGCCCTGCTCTGTCAGCCTGCAATGGGATGGGCAATAGCCAAGGAGATGGTAAAACACAGTGAGATTTTTTCAGGAGTCTTTCTTCTCTGAAGAGGTAGGAGTATGAATGTCGGGGTGGGCCAACAGGCACTTGTCTCCGTTCAGCAGCACTCGCTTTCTGCTGGTTGTCAAGCTGGGATCCACTCACTATCTCCTTTCCTTCATCTCAGGCTGTTTACATTGTTTCAGGTTTTCAAGGCCATCTCTGGGCAGAAAAGGGCTGTAAAACTTATTTTAAGCTGAAAGGAGACCTGCATCCTGCTCTGTTAACCTGTGACTCACACAATTCTCTCTGATGTTTTGGCAGTATACCATAATTTATTTTTTTGCAGCCTCTGTAAGAAGAGTAGGATAACTAGGTAGTAAAAAGTGTGACTTCATGATGGCAGAGAGCATGGAGCATGTGATTAATCTAAACTGCAACAGAAAGTAAGGGAAAACAGGCCATATTTTTGACATTTTGAGGCACATCATACTTCTATCAGAAATTTGTGAAAGCAGATATTCATTTAAGAATAGAAAATATGATTTATCTGTTAAAAACAACTAATTCCCCCTCCTGTTTAGCATCTCAGGGCTTGTTTACCTCCCAATGTAATGTCCAATATTAAAGATGGTCATGGACTAAATATGTACGGTTTCTTGCAAAAATGTTGCTCATCATTTCTCATATTCCCTTACTTCAGTTTACATGCTAGAATGTCTCAATTGGGATGCCTGTTAGTTTCACATCTACAAGAGCTCTACACAGGGCTAAGGTGGAGTTTCTTTTAGTGCACATACATAAGTGGAGTGTCTGTATGCGACAGAGTTCATCTATTGGCTCTGTGGTACTTGTGGCATCCCTGAAACTATTTGTTTCTCCAGCCTGAAAAAGCCCAACTCTCTCAGTCTTTCCTCACATGGGAGGCTTTCCAGCTTTCTAATAATTTTTGTGGTTTTTCTCTGTTGAACTCATTCCAACAACTCCATGTCCTTCCTGTGCTGGGTACCACAGAGCTGGATGCCATACTCCAGGTGGGGTCTTACTAGAACAGAGGGGTAGAATCACCTCCCTCAACCTTCTACCCACTCTTCTAATGCAGCCCAGTGTACCATTGGCTTTCAGAATGCAAGTGCACATTACCAGAACATGCCCAGCTTCTTCTACCCCAGCATTCCCAAGTCTTTCTTGGCAAAGCTGCTCTCAATCCATCCATCCATCCCCCAGATTATTCAATAGCAGGGATTGCCCTGACTCAGGCATTTGGCCTTGTTGAACCTCTTGAGGTTCTCATGGGCTGGCTTCTCCTTCAGGCTTGTCAACCTTACCACTCAAACTGGTGTCATTTGAGGTTGCACACAGGGTTCCAGTGTCATTGTTAAAACATTAAACTATACTTGTCCCAATACAGACCCCTGTGGGACACCGCTTGTCACTGTTGTAGACCAGGGCATTGAGCTGCTGACCGTTACCTTCTGGATGCTACTGTGATCCAAACAATTCTTCATTCCTCATTCACCAAACAACCCACCCAGCAAATCCAGCTCTCTCTAATTTAAAGAGAAAGACGTTGCGGAGGACTGTGTCAAAGGCCTTACAGAAGTCCAGACAGATGACATCCGTGGCTCTTCCCTCGTCCACTGATATAGTCTCTCCATCATAGAAAGCCACTAGGTTGGTCAGGCAGAACTTTCCCTTGGTGAAGCTGTCTCAAATCACCTCCCTGTCCTCCAGGTGCCTTAGAATAGCTTCCATGAAGATCTGTTGCATGATCTTCCCAGGTGAGGAGGCTGACAAGTTGGTAGTTGCCAGGGTTCTCCTTCATACACTTTATAAAAATGGGTGCAACATTTCCCTTTTTCTAGTCAAGTGGGACTTCACCTGACTGCCATGCTTTTTCAAATACCATGGAGTGTGGCTTGGCAACTACATCAGCCAATTCCCTTGGGACTTTGGGATGTATATCATCATCCAATTGACTTCTCTATATTCAGGTTCCTCAAGTGGTCACAAACCTGATGTCTTATCATGGGAGGGATTTTGCTCCCCTACTTCTACAACTGGCACTACGCATGTGGAATTTAATGTGGAAAATAAAAGGAGAGAACACTGCTAGTGTAATAAAATCTTAAGAATGGAAATCAGTTAAGCTATAGCTATGGTGCATAAATATGCTTATTTCCATAGATACGTATCTGCATTTTACATTTGTAACAAAATGTGTTTAATGTGTTACTTGTGCAGGTGTATTTTCAGGACTTCATTAGATCAAAGAGAAAAATTGTTTAGAATAGCTGCAAAAGAGCCAACACTGAAATTATGATTAATTTTTTTCCCCTGTCCCTTTGTTATTAACAACTCTTTTTGAGAAACTGTGAGAGAAGCACTGTATCCCTCACTGGCTCACAGGAATTATTCTCTGTGACTATCACCAATGTGGACAATAAAATTAAAATGGAAAATTAGAAACAGAATAACCATCAGCCAAATAAACTTTGAATCAAGTTTTATGCAGTATTTGATGCAAAAAAGTTCAACAATAATAAAAAGAACTATAACCTTTTCAGTAACCATATACCATTTGTTTTTGTTCTGCTGTTTTTATAGAGGAGTTAGCATTTTTTACCCACTGTTTCAGAAGAAACAATGAATTTTCATGCTTCATCGCCGAGAAAAGAAAAAAAATCGTTCTCAAAAATTCTGTTGCTTCTGGTTTTCACAGATGAGTCTTTCAGGGGACTAGAAACAAAAAGTATTCTTAACCAGTCAAAGCAACTTACAATCAAACACAAATTTTCTGTAGCATTTTGATTAAAAGCCTAATATCACAAATTGTTTTTGGATTACCTTACCCTATAAATATGGTTATGTTAGCAGATGTCTTTGAACTGTCACATTTTACCCATGTTTCAGGTCAAAAGTATTCAGGCTGTTTCCTTCTGATATTTTTCTTCACTGTACTCAAGCCAGCAGCAGAGGGCACAGCTCCCTGCTGAAAACCTCCAAGCAGGCTTGGAGTGTGACTATGTGACTATGCCTCGTTCTGAATAAAATGTTTTCTATCAGGAGCAATGTTTTCATTAAAACCATGTTTCAACAGTCAGTGACACCTCTGGAAGAAGGCATTTCTCTAGTGCTATTTGTTTAGCAGTCAGTCCTGTACAAAATCATGAGATTTAGTTATGCTTAATGCTACTCCCAGAATACAGGTGTTATCTCAGATCACTGAAGTCATCAAAGAATCATAGAATCATGGAATCACAAAACACTCTGAGCTGAAAGGGACCTACAAGGATCCTGAAGTCCAGCTCTTAACTGAATGGCCCACATGGGGTTGAACCCACAAGCCTGGTAGTATTAGCACCATGCTCTAACCAACTGAGCTAATTGTTGCAGGAATGGTTTGGGTTCGATTCCCGGTCAGGGATACTCCCCGGGCAGGTGGAGCCCGTTAGCCCTGTAAGGTAACCCACCTACGTCCTGAGGACCTCACTGCCACTGTCCAAGCTCGCTTGGCCCCGGCAGATGAACCTTAGGATTAAAGGGTGGGCTCAGTTCTGCGCGCACTGTGTCCCACCTAAAATAAATCCAATGCGCAGGCTGGAAGGCGTACAAAGACCTTCCCCAGATCTTTGTTCGTGAAGTCTGGCCATTATATTATGGTTTGGAAAGGATTTTAAAGATCATCCCCCCCAACCTCCCTTGCCCTGGGCAAGGACATCTTTCACTACACCAGGTTGTTCAAGGCCCCATCCAACCTGGCCTCAAACACCTGCAGGATGGGGCATCCACAACTCCTCTGGGCAACCTGTTCCAGTGCTTCACCACCCTCTCATTAAAGAATTTCTACCTAATATCTAATGTAAATCTACCCTTTTTTGGTTTAAAGCCATTCCCCCTTGTACTATCACCACAAAACCTTGTAAAAAGAACTAAAATTTTCGGAACTCCAAATATTGAATACATTTGGTTACCTTGGACAAACATCTGCTCCATAGAGGCATACAGCTCCATATATACAGTTCGAATTTATTCTCGAGCCATAGCAGTTATATATATACATATATATATATATACTCACACTTGGCAAAAGTTGGCAAAGCTACATTCAAACTGATCAGCAGCTCCAGCTGAAGGGTACAGATCCTGAAAATGTATCATGCAGGTAACAATTTTCAGCAGACTCATGGCACACAAGTATGATTTTCAACTTCTGGCCCTAAACTCTGGGGTTTGTGGATTCTTTTAAACATGAAAAGCAAGAAGACCAAGCCTGTGTGCTGAAAGTCCCTAGTGTAGGGCAAGTAAAATGTAAAGCAAAACATAGTAGCCTATTTTTCTCTTTCCAATGTTATTCCTATAAATCTATGTGTCTGTTGTTGCTTTATATGCTTTTTCCATTTTAGGGTACAGAATTAAAAGGAAAAGGTAAGCACTTAGAACTACCCCATCATTTCTGATACAGATTTTTAGTGTCATGTCAATATAATTGTACATAATAAAATTTGTATTTATAACTCTGCTGTGTCCACCAAAAAATGTCTTCTGGTATCTAAATATATTAGTTGCAATTTGATATATTCCCTGAATATGAGATGCATAATGACAATTATAAAGTTCTGCTGGTATTTGCCAGAAAATATGGATTATGTATTCTTACCACCTGGTTACAGGAAAAGGTTATAAATACTTAATTATTTGGACACAAGTTTTCTCTTTGCTTCAGACTTTCGTTCTTCTCAGAGACAGGGAGTTATAGGACAGATAGTTCAATATTTTTTAATATACATTGATGTACTATGATCACTTAAAATAAATGCTCAGTTAGTATTAAAAGCCTAAAACTGTAGCCCACAGCAGGTAAAACTCCCCAGTTAAGATGACACTTTTTACCACCAAAGAGTGTCCAGGTTTGATCCTGCCCACAATAACCAGCCTTGCACAATCTGAGCTGTACCTCTGCCATCAGCAAAACCCTGTGTAGGAAGCAGGTGCAAGGTAATATGAGATAGTAGCTCTGTCACAGCCACTGGGGTCCTATTATCTCACACCTTTATGCCATAGGCCAATATTTGCTACGTCTTATTTTATTTTTGAGGTGATCCTTATCTCTTTCACTCTGTGCACAAGGATGGTCAGAGCTTCCTCAGTTCAAGCAATGCCTGATGGCTTGAAGAGTCCTCCTAGGCCACTCCAGAACTTTCATAACTTTTCAACTTTTCTGCTACTAATTTACTTACAATAACTATATAGAAAGATTATCCAATACAGCTTATTTAATTTTGACCAGAGCATTACAAATAGCAGTATCTTGGTTCTCTGTAAACATCAACTAAAAAGGATCACTATGAGACCTAGTAAAATATTTAGTAAAAATATTTGTAACTTTTTTTTTTCCACAAATCAATTCACTATCCTTACTTGTAGATTTGGCGCTTACAAAATGAAAAATCTCGTCTGAATGTTTTTGGAATCTAATATTTTTCAGAAGAGTTTTGTGGGTTTTTTTCTGACTAGTGTCCTTAAGATTATTTTACATTTATTCCTGTACTATGTTAATTTTTAATTTCATACTCTCAAAAAAGGTCAATAGATGTCCTGCTATGCATAAGGTTAGACTCGTACAGTATTTTGCAAGTTCAGAGCTGTAGACACTAAAACTTAGTATACATTCATCTGGAAAGCCAGGGACCCACTTCTATTTATACTGTAAAGGTTTTGCCAAGGATATCACATTTCGTTAATCCCATTTTCCTGGAAAGGTGCTAACAAATTTCCCTGCAGAGTGTAGATAGCCTAAAACATACAGACACTAACCAGTGGTTGATGTTTTAAGAAGCATATTACCATCCACGATCCTCAGCCTTCCTATACTCTGTGCTGCTCAGACACTTTTGTGGTTGCTGTCTCAGCAATTTAGTCCCATAATTCTAATCATTGTGAAAACATGACAACAGCTGGACTACAAGTCCAAAGGAGGAATGTACAGGAGCCAAAAGATAATTATAACCTTCTTTAAATTATATTATTTTAACTTACATTTATAGATAAATTACTTCAATCCCTATTGCAATTTGTAAAAAGCTTTTATTTTGAAAAAATATTTTGGTGCTCTTTGAGTTCAGGTGTTTTCTCCTACCATGAACTTGTTATAAAAAAAAAGCGCTGAAATGGTTTTTGTCAGCTAAGAAAGGGATCTGAAAGAAGTCACCCAAATGGAAGGAGCTGTGCAAGGGGCAGTAAGATATCAGCCACCCTTCCTAAACTGACTTTGTTTAAAGTAAAACCTAACTTCTTAGTCATCTGGAGAAAGACTGATGGTATAGCCACATCATACCTTCAAGAATTGAAAGAAGTGGGAAGTCTGTTCAAAAAATGCTGGATTCTTTTCCTTTGAATCCTGGTTCATGGACTCTTCATGAGCTCAAGAGCTCCTTCATAACATTAATCTTACCCTTTGCACTCATGCAGAAGGAGAAAAAAAGGTTTTGACAGGTTTTTATTTAATGTTGTAAGAACTAGCAGCTTAGACTTTAATTAAGAAATGCTAGTTATTAAATATTTTAACAACAGTGATAGGATCATAGTTAAAAGCTGAAGTGCACTTAGGGAGGAAGAAGTGGCAGTAATGGGAGAATCATAAGTCAGTTGTGTTGGGTTTCAAGAAACAAAGCAGTTGTTGTGTCAGTCACACACAGTCTGATGCATTAAACCAGAGGTCTAGAATTACTTTATGGCCAGGCTGATAAACAGTAAAAAGGTCACAATTCCAAAATCTTGGCTCCTCTTCCAAGAGATCATTTTACCAAGTCTCTGCCATGCTCACCTCGCACAGAAAGAATATTTTTCATAGTCATAAAATTGGCATTGATTATCTGATCGAGCTAAAGACACTATGGCAATATTTCCACATTATATTCCCATTGCATCTGTATAACAAGGCAAGATTTATATTTCCTTTGAGTATTCTTTCTAAAACTTCATTCCTTTCCTAGAAAATTCAAATTTTTGTTGCCTCGCTCTTCTGTATTCTTTGTCACTGAATTTCATTATATTACCCCCACAGCATGCTGTAATGCACCGTCTGTTTCACATAAATCATAAACACATTTTCAAATCTCTCTGGATTATTCCTATCTAACTAGTCACTTTCATTTTCAGTGGTTCAGCTGATAATTCTTTACAACAGACAAAGTCTTTGATATCATCTATATAACTAACCCATAGAAACCAACACAGTCTACAGATAACTGATGGCAGGCAAGGAACTGAGGGGTCTCTTTCACCCTGTTGTGTGAACAACTACAGTTGATTTGGTGCTCTGGCTCTCAGAGGAGTGAAGGAACTTATCTCCTACATTATTTGAAAGGAACAATGATAATTGATACTGGTTCTGGTTAAAAGTTAAGATTTCTGTTCTGCGAGAAACACATACTGTTTCAAAACAGTTCTTTAAAGAATTTATAAATTTTACTGATGGCTGCTAAATCCTCCCCCTTCTCCCCCCCCCCAAATAAATTCCAAAAGTTTTGATACTGAGCCATGAACACTTTTGCCCCAACATACCACACTTAGCCATCCCTCCAGGACTCCCAGCAATCCTAGGGGACAGGTATGAACATGAGAGACTTATATGTTACCAGTAACCTTGTAGCTTGGAATCAAACTCCAAATCTTCCCCTGCAGCAGGAGAGAGATTGCAACTCCTGAGTGCCCAGGATTAAGGCGGCCTTTTGGGGGCTCCTGAACTGCCTGCTGTATGGCTCAGTTCTCAGTCTGGTGCTAGGTTTTGTTTCTGAAGCCTGAAAATGGGCACTGACACCAAGCTGAGTCTGTTCCAGTGCTAAACATGTCAGTCATTTATCACAGCCATTCCAGATCATGGCAGCCCAGGCAGCAGCAGGCACCCTGGTTCGCCTTGCCCCTTACACTTGGTGCAAGCCCTGTTACTGACTGGAGAACTGGAAGTTAATAACTGGCCAGGTCCAGCACACCTAATATTTCCAGTTGATCCGTTTGTTTTGCTGTCCTTGTTTCTCACATAGCTTGCATAGCAAGGTTGCCCTAGGACCATAAATTACGCACTCTTCACTTCAAGCAGAAATTTCATAACCATGACAAGCTGATATGCTTTTAGTAATCTGACTTGGATCAGAGACTGAGCAGGTGAAGTTGTCTCTCAGCAGAAAGACATTTTGTGGTGAAAATTTTCCTTTCAACATTCTCTGTTCTGATAAAACATAATTTCTGAACAACCAAGAAAATGAACAGAAAATTTCAATGCACCTATAACTGAGATGCACCTGAAAACTGCCATATTCCTAGTCACCAATGTCAGAAGTTTTACAGATTATAATACTACTTGCACAATGGTATCTGAAATTCCCAACGTCAGCTGCAAACATCTGCAAAGGCAGATATTGGTAATTTCCTATTACTGAGAGCAGCCTGTAAGAAAAACAGCAAAATGTCAACAGGTTCCAGTTTTGCAACGCAGGATGACAAGGCAAGGCTTACATAACCTATGATAAACCATATTTTATATAGAAATAATTACTGCATATACTCAGTTCAAAAGGTTAGAAATATAGATAATACCATGACTATTTAACTATGCTGCAGTACTGGTCAAGCATAAGGTCCTAAAAATGCAATCCTGCTTTTAAGCATGTATGAGTCAGTTTAAGTCAGGCAAAATCCTATATATGTTAGCAGAACTTAGCTCTAAAAGAGAGTCAGGTATCAGTCACCAATAGATTGCCTTGAAGATTCCCAGCAATGCAAAAATGGCTTGAGGTTGTTCCCAAAACATCTGACGCTGGTAGGACATAGTCGATTTTGGACCTCTTTTCTTATTGAGAGCATAGCTAGTTGTATTAATGTAGTATTTAACAATATATATATTATGTGGTTGAATACTTATGTTATTGTTTTCCACCACTAAAAGCTGCTGAGATCGACTACTTTTTAGTGATTGTCAAAATGAATGTTCTAAAATCCACATAGAGGTTTCTTATATCATTGATATGGATTTTCAAAATATTGAGCATCCATTGCTTTCTGTGTAGTCTTCATTTTTATACCATCATTATCCTTTGGAGTATTTAGTGTAAAGGTCTTTGGACAACATTTGAATGATCATAATGATTTCTATTTTAATTTAGCATCCAACTCCTATCTGTCTTAATATGTGCTGGATCAAAAAAGTAAGCAGATTGTCAAACACAGTTTCCTTATTACAATCCTTTCCTTTGTCCTAGTTTCTCATGCCATTCTGAAATCATATGGAATAAAAAAATGTTGTTTAGGAAGTGTTACTGTCTTTACTGTTTAAGCAGGCATATAAAACCCCAGATGTAAGTTACAAAATCAGAAGAAAATCAGAGATCTTTTCTTAACAGGTTTCATCTGCACCATTAGGGTTTTTTGTAAAGAAGATAGCACCTTACAAGGAGAAAAAAAAAACAAGTTTGAGCAGGAGTTAATCAATTATCTGTATTACGTATACAATTGGTTCCAAGGGAAAGTGGTATCAGTTCAGTAATGGTACAAAATTGGAAGTAGAAAAGTTCAATTATTTATTTTGCCTAAGACCTGACCACTGACACAAGTTATACTCTATTGCCAATGGAGACCATCAGCCTCCTATAGATATTAAAAGCAAGGAAACAAAAAAATAGCCATTTCTGAATCTTCTCTGGATCGTTTGTAAACCTTCCACATGCCAAGAGATCATCAATGTTGGACTTTTGTTCCACGTGAAGTTTGAAGATGAGGACAACCCATCAGGTTAGTAAAAAGGGGACCTGAAGAGGGGGATGTGAGACATTTTTCTTTTCATTCTCTTTTGCTTTAATTTATATAGACAATTTATATATGCTTTTCAGGACTATTTATATAGATTAGGATATGCTTGCTAATTTTGTTATACTAGTTGGCAACATCCGTTAGATGTCAGAGAAGATCCAAATTATAGTCTTTAAAATTAGGACTTGTTGGCAAGTGTACTTGTGTCAATAGTAAAAGGATTAGTAATTTCCCAGTAGGAAACCTCCAGAATAATCACTGATTTGGGGAGGGAAAGTCAGGAGGAGACTTTCTAAATGCAGTTACTCAATTGTGCCTTTTTATTTTTCATCTACAGTGGAGATTTATACTTATAAACAGTTACACTCTAATTCCATATGGAATAACTCTGGACTAGGTTTTTTTTCTTCAGAGAGCCTTATTCTCTTATTAGCAAAGGAGATTGCTTTCTGCTCATGTATAACCTTGCAAATGCTGTGAGAATTCCAGGTACATATTTCTAAGCATCATGAACAATTACAAGTGCCTATCATTACAGTGGAAATCAATTCACATTTATGTGTTTGTAATCAAAGAATTAAGGATAATAACTAATAAACAGTGCCAATAACATCCATGTACACCTGTGGTAGCTCATAATCTAAATTCAGAAAACATCAAGTACCTATAACTGCTAACTTCTGTGAAGAAAAAGACCTTTAAAATACTGTCATAAATTATACAGATTTTAGTGGAAGTGAATTCCATGAAGTAGGATTGTTTGTTCTGCAGTTCTTAAATTACTGTTTCTGGTAAACTGCTGGTTTTCTGCATTATTTCTGCTCTTATTTTGTCTCTAGAGTAGGTGTATTCACATATATTTGACCTGAATTTTGGAATTGTATCAAGCAGAAGTGCAGATTTACTGTAACCAATGCATTTATATACATACCTGAAATTAAACCTTCAGTGACTTAAAACTGTATAAAATATCAGGATTTTTTTCTCCAAACAGTTAAAAATAATCTCATCTCAAAAGATGTTAACATGGAGAAAACTGCTTGCATATTATAAAAATCTTTGAAATGTATAACTTGCCTGTCAGGAAGACTTTATCGATTGACAAAGTTTTTCCATACTTCATGCATTTGTAGTGCTAACAGGAGGACCTCTCACCAGAACATATACATTGCATCAGATTCGTTTCCATTGAGGCCAAACCAATGAGCTCAGAGCATGGAGTGGATGGAAGGAAATAGAGAGGTAGAGTCAACGAAAGAATAGTCAAACTTAAGTTTTTGAAGTCCAGTCCTATATATCCTGTATAAGGATAAGCAATCCCAGCTCTGCATGTGCAAAGTTGACTTTGCAAGAGCAAACTGGGCTATGTTGTTGTGTTTATTAAGCTAAATTTAGATAATTTAAATCCATATTTAAAAAATGAGATAGGGCTGTAAGGTACAGGTCTAAAAGTAAGTAACATCTACTAAATATATAAAAGGTCAGTTGTGCAAGTACAACCAGCTTAATACTACACCAGCTGCTTTTTAGAGAGTCTGATCACCTGATGATCCACTATAATTGTAGCTGGAGCTCCTCAAAGCTACAAGCATGCTGATCACTTTAATGTGGTTGGGTTTGTTGGTTTTATCCTTGGCTTTTCAAGAACACCAAATAAGAAGGAAACCCTGAATAAATTAATGAAGCAAAGAGGAAATAGTTATCTTGTGAAGGCTCCAGCAGCTGCCTAGTACATTAAATGTCTTCAGATAACGGAGCAAGATCTGATTTACAAAAGCTAAGCCCCATCTCTAAAGTAACAGACTTTATTTCTTTTCCAGTGCCTTAGTGTCCTGCTAATAGTCATCAACATGCCACAAACTACTCATGTTCAATCCATGTGATGTTATCTTTGGCATCTTTTTAGATGTTATAAACATTACAACATGACAAACTAAGGAGATGGATTATACATTTTTAATCTAGGCATTAGGAATACACAGCCAGAAGTGCCTTCCTAATAGTAACTTTTCTGCTGTCAGAAGTTATCTCACTTGATACAGTCAAGATAAGAAAGGGGTGTTCCTTTAGAATTGCTTTCTGTTGTAAAGAGATAGTGTGCTTAAACTGTGTTTAAGCAGCACATGATTAAGTGTTTAAAAACTTGCTTTAAATCAATAGTTTAAAATGTGTTGAAACAGTGAAGACGTTAAGTTTAAAAGACAGCAATTCAGACTTAAAATTACAAGGGATTAGGAAAAAAAGGGATGGAAATCAGAATTTTTAGATTATGCACATTATATGATAATTTCCACATTCTGTTTCTATATTTTAGAATCTCTTCCTTGTATGTTAATGAGTTCTTATATTTTCTCTTATGATGTTGCTGAAACATTATACAAGTATTCCAGGACTAGGCTATTGCCATGGAATTACATAGTTCATACAGAATTGCTAAGCATATTCTTAGGTGAGATGGTATTTAAAGAATTTCTTATGATTTCCAAGTTCTGTAAGTTTTGGAAATTTATATTTCACAAAAACAAATAACGCAAGATACAATATTCAAAACACTAGGCTGAATGAAAGTTCCTTAAAACTCTATCAAAGCAAATATGGCCAAACACTTGTTGAAATATATATATTAAATATAAGCCATCTACAGCCATGACATACATGGTCATACCATCAATCTTTTGCAGTAAATGGGACTATTGCAAATAAATATTGTACCATGTGTAACAAAATGGTTACACTCCTCAAAATGCTATTTCATTTACTTTGTTTAATTTAAAGACATGGAAATAAAGGCATTTGCAGGATACTGTTAGCAATAGAATTAGAAAATTGTATGTCCCTTGTACATTGTGATTTTCCACATCTCTGAGTACTTACTTCTAAATTGCTTTCAGAAATATGTGCAGGGTAAAGCCTGTGTATGAGTCTGGACAATGCCAGGGCAATTTAGCTGACTACCATAAATCTCCAGAAGTTCACAAGCACATTCTCAGTTTCATGGTTGTACCCTAAGAGTGCAGAGTGGCTTTTCTATTTCACACTAATTGTGGCATTTCTTTGTAATAGAAGCAGCAAAATTGATCCTGACAATTGGTTTTTAGCTTCATCGCATTCACTGGAATGCAGAGGTGTATTTGAATGCAGTCGAGGCTTTCAACAAGCTGGATATGGGCAATTGTCACTGTTTTCCTGGAGGTCAGTTACTGACATACTGAAAACACATATCTTTCTCTGCCCTTTCCTTATCAAAGCTGCAGTCATGAGGACTAGGAAAAATATGCCTTTATGTTAAAAAGGTGGAGATGATTGTGTCTTATCCTGCTATAGCGCATATTTCCAACTTGGCCCATGCTTCTAGATGGATGTTTTACCCAAATACCCATTTAATCCACAGACCCTCCAAGAAGAGCTGTGCCTTAAACCATGGATGCTAGTGAACTTGTGGTGTTTCACTCACCTTCATAACAGGCAATGCTCACATGTTTTGTGGTTGCTTTCCACTTCATTTACAACAATGTGAACTTTCTCAGATAGATGGTTTGAGTCACATGTGGTATTTGTGTCTATCAGAAAATTCAATTCTAAATCAAAACTCCAAGAAATCTCGAATCCATGCATATCATACCTAGCCTTTCAAAACCAACTGGGGCAGAAAAAATAATTCATTGTTATTAAGGATTTTTTTCTATTAAGGAAACATCATAACACATTTTTATACATTAGTATATACTGCTAAAGTATAATTACTCATACCTCATACTGAAAAAGATACCAGCAAAGTGTTTTCAAAGTGAACATCGAGGATAAGCACATATGATCAGTGTAAGCATATACTTCTGGACCACAGATTTTTGCACAACTGTTTGCATTCCTCTGCAAAGCAGAAGGAAAACTTCCTGTTATTTTCTCAAAAGTCCTAATTTTGTCTTGTTCACAGTGGGCTTGCAAAGTTCAATTAATAAACACATAAATGGTATCCTTATTCTTGATTCTGTAAGAATAAAACTAATGCTAGAGATTTAGGATTTTAAATATTTTTGTTATTTACAGCTTGGCTTACACAATGAAAACCTGAAGGGTGACTTGAAGACCTTGGGAGTCAGTAAAGACTAAGGTAAATATAATCACAACCTGCTCATGGTAATATAGCTAGTAGTTAAATTGAAATCTACACTGTCTCTCATCTGCCTTTTTGAAGACTTAAAAGTAATGCAGGAGTTCATCTGAATGGGGCTGTTGAGATGTGAGAGCTGAAATTGTAATCCTGGGCATGACTTTATGGGATCCCGTAAGAAATTTTGTATTGTTAGGGCTCCATACTGTAGACAGATATGGGCTTTTTGCATAAAAGTAAGACTTCACTGTTCATGTTTCCTATCTAATACTGTGCTTCCATCTGTCTGTCTAAAATTACTCCTGGTAATTATCATCACAATGACCAAACTGAAATTTCACTCAGTTAAGGAAAGGAAAAACCAGGGAGAATATATAACACCAGAAATGCACTTTTCTTAAGCTGTCTTGTAAAGCAGTGACTATTCCCACTAAGCCTCTCATAAAAGCACAAGAAAAGCAGAAACAGTACTGTAACAGTGCTATGTTATGCTATCAGTGTTTTAAAGGAGATTGTGTGATAATTGCAGTTTTATTTCACCTACAGATCTAATAAGTAATTATTCCACATAAGTCCATGGAAAAATAAAGGTACTTGGTCTGGCTGTACATGTAAGTCACACACTTATAACCTCAATTTCACTATTTCTCAAGCACAGCAATACTCAGCTTTACAAATGGCCTCTGCCATGACAACCGAATTACTTAATGGCCAGCAGTGGCAAAGGTCTGAAGAAGATAAAGTCAGAGTCTACAAGGAACAATATACATCATTAGAACAGAAATTAGGTTTTCAGTTGACCCCACTATGTAACTTAAATGTTTTTTGACTGTAATGAAGTACCTCTCTTAAATTATGTAAGTCACTATTAATCTACTGGGATTTTGCAGCACATGCTGCTACAGAGTTTCTTCTTTTATGTTTGTGTGCCTTGGATTATACAGCAGTGCTGTTAACATTTACAGATCCTCATGTTTCTGCTACAAAGTACAGATAAATTTCATATTCATGTTCCCAACATATTCAAAAGCTGAATTATTTCAAATGCAAAATACCACCTCTTCTGCAATCAGCTGCATCCAGAAAGACATAATCGTAGGACCACCTTTTAAGCCAGCCAATGTGTGTATTCAGCAACTGGATCAATAAGGTCTCTGTCAGTCACTTGCCACCACAATGTAGTAGCATGAAGTGCATCAGAACATGTGAAATGCAATTATCTTATACCTGGCTGGCTTGTGTAGCCTTGATGTCTTATGCCTGTGTAGCCTGTTAAGCATGATGACAGAAGTCAATACTCTAACTTAATTCAGTGGAATGCACGTGTAAGAAACACAATGAAATCACACCAAGATCTTCTTTTATTCCACTCCAAAACAGGCACTACATTTATGGCTAACTTTCCATATGAAACAGGCTTTGAGATATCACAAACAACTTACAGCTGAAAAAAAAAAAGAAGAGAGGTCATTTAGTCTCATTCTCTCAGCTTGGAACTAAAGGGAAAAAATGTTAATTGAAAGTGCAGAAGAGTGAGCACAAACTGCAGATTAGCACATGGCAGCTAAAATGTGATACTTCAATTTAGTCTTAAAACTCCACTTAATGAGCAAAAATTTCCCTTTTGTCAGTAAAGCACATTTTCCTAATATTATCAATCTTTGATGCAGAATCATGAACAAAATGGGAGCTCACACATGACCATGGGAATGAAGAACTCAGTATTCATCAGCACTTTACACTTCTGTTCTAATTAAAAGGCAGACAAATCAACATTCAGTCAGATATTCCTTCCATCCTCATCAGCAATACCTATTCCTATCACCTTATTAAGCAGAGCTAGTAAAATGAATCTTTCTGTTCATAAGATTACAAAGAAAGTTTTGAAGAGGCCAATAATTCTGTCAGGTAATTGGTACATTCTTAATGAGCAATCCTCAAACCACAACTGTTTTCTCTGCCTTAGTGTAACATCATTCCTTTAACTGCCATGAACAGGAGAATAATCTTGGAGAATCATTCCTCTCAATTCTCCAGAAAAAAAATAATCTAATGATGCTGGTGGAAAAACTGAGAACAGAGACACAGCTGTATCAGTTTGACTGGTTTCAGAGGAATTGTCTTCCTTGTGATGGCAAAAAAAAAAATTAAACTTCACAAAGAGATCACAAGGGGAACACCACTGATAAATGGAAACAAATCTGTCAGGTAGAATAATTTCCTGTACAGAACTGTTTCATTCAACAATTCTTTAAAAATCTCCCTAACTAATGTCCTGAGCTATGTCCTGTAATATCTCAGATTTAGAGTGGGCCTGAGCTGAAGAGCTGTGTGTTCAATCATTTGGAGACTTTTGCATGTGTGCAGAAGAGTGACAGGAAGTGGGCAGCTGCATCTACTGGTGTGTTTCAAGTTCATCTCCAGCATAAATGACTTCACTCTGCTTCTTTTTGTGCAACTTCTTTAGAAATTTACTTTAATAGAATATAAGTGAAAACATTGAGTAGAAACAATTTTGACAATAAAATAGAACTGATTATGACAGCGAAAAAAAATGAATAAGTGTCTCATAGTCTAGGAAATGGTAAGGCAAAGGAAATGATCAAGGAAAGACAAGCTATTTCACAGTGTGTCTAGA
Source organism: Pachyramphus minor (assembly GCA_013397135.1). Taxonomy (NCBI): domain Eukaryota; kingdom Metazoa; phylum Chordata; class Aves; order Passeriformes; family Tyrannidae; genus Pachyramphus; species Pachyramphus minor. The sequence goes on along the minus strand of VYXB01003569.1, from coordinate 11,278 downwards.
CTTTAACTACCAGTGAAGGAAAGTTCTAATATCTTTATAGCAAAGAAAGACAACAAAACACGAACAGGATTGTATTTTAGGACATAAAACTATCACTACGTTGACATCTAATGGGACATACTGGCAATATCAAAGAGATGGAAAGGAAAATTACCCAGTGTAATAGTTTGAATGGGAGATTTCTCAATACTGAGACTCAAGGAAATTACATAGAAAAAAATAAATAGTTTAAGTCTTATTTTAAGAATACCATATCTTCCTTTTGACATAATGAATTGTATCCTCATTTCCTGCTCAATATTTTGTCTGTACATAAAAATATTGGTATGTCTGTGCTGTGCACCTATAGCCAAACCCCACAGTAAATCACCTTTAATCCCGAACAACAGAGAAATAGACAAATGCAAGCTAACACAACAAAACACGATCTAGAGAACTTTTGCTAAACTTCTCCTCTTGCAAAGACTTTCAAAATACAACAACTCAGTTAAAGTTCCTTGTGTAGCTCCACAGGTGTGAAAAAGTAGTTAACATTTAACATTTAGCATCCGATCAGCAAAATAGGCTTCAAGTCTGATATCAGCAACACCTTCCATTTTTACCTCAGCTGGGCTATTAGCTAGGACTTCTTCGTTGAGTTTATAAGACAAAATTGAAGTGGTTATGGTTCCACATTATTTCCCCTCATCTTGAGGGAATAAGATATAACCACAAAGATGTCAACCGCTAAGTGTACTTTGAAAATGCCCAGATAAAACCCTGTACATGAGATAGCCTGAGGAGAGCTAGCTAACAGCTCCTGGTATAGCTCAGGGATTTTATTGTAGAGTCTGTGGATCTTTTGTGAAAGCAAAGGCCTTGTACAAGAAGTTTCACTTCCTTCACAGGACTTTCTGGGAATCCTCTGCATCTTTAATCCCATATATAAAAGGTGAAGCGCTGAAGGGCTGCAGAGATGCAGTACTGGGCAAGACTGGCAGCACAGGATGGGTAATTTGGGGCTTAGAAGAAGCTAACAACAATGCTGGGCAATGGAAGAAAACACTCAAAACTGAAATCAGTTCTGTAGACCATATAGAAAATGTCCAGATGTGATACTACATCTTGAAACTTCTGAAACTGTTTTTCCAAGCAAGACTGCTTGTGAAAATAAACACAATTGCTAACTATTCTGAATTTCTTGATTTCATTTATTATCAAAGAAAAGAAAAGAATTGCTGAAAAAATCTCCACCAGGAGTCCTGGTATACTGCTCCCTAGGTTAGGGTAGTGCATTCTTGCTTCCATGAAATGCCTTATTAAAGTTTTTCTGCATTAGCACAGAGTTCAAATAAAATGTATTTATTTTTTGACTGTTTAAGTTATTAAGCCTTTTGCAATGCTTTGAGGTAACTAAGAGATCACACTGTAAAATCTACAGCCTGAAATGAACACTTGCCTCACCACCAATTTATTGCCACCTGATTATCCCCTTTTAGATATTCATTACCTTCACTTCCCATTTTGTCTGTGGAGAGCTACAGCTTACATTTGGATAAATCTGTGAAATTGAGTGGCTGGAATATCTTAGAATCATAGAATTGTAGAATGGCTTGGGTTGGAAGGGGCCCTAAATTTCATCTAGTTCCAAACCTCCTGCCATGGACAAAGACAGCTTTCATTAGACCAGGTTGCTCAGAGCCCCATCTAACCTGGTCTTGAACATTTCCAGAGATCTCCATCTTGTCCCTGATATTCACACTAATGGGGGATGTATAATTTTTGCTTAATTTCTCTTAAATACCCACAGGTATGCATCAGGATGGAAGCTTAAGAGCAAGCTAGGAAAAGCCCCAAACCTCCCTCTCTCTTCACACCCCAAGGGGAATCAGCTGCATTCCTCATGTGTCCTTAGAACACCATTTACCACTTCTCATGTCACCAATGAGCTTACATCCATCCTGCCCAAGTAAGAGAAGCAAGGGGACAGCAGAGGGGTGACCAAGCATGACACATGTCTGGTGGCCCTTGGTGCATCTTCCTTGGCAGGAATATGGCTGCTGGAGTGACACCTCAGTTACCAGATATACCTGGGCAGGGGAGCAGAGTGTGTGTGCCAGAATGTTGCAACACAGCATGGTGACCCATTCCAGGCCCACACCACTGAATTCAGCCTGAGCTGAGAATGCTGGCTGCTGGACTCGCCCCCATGGGCACCAGTGCTGTCTTTGTCAGAGCCAGGTAAGACAATTTCCTAAGCACTATTTTTGACCTTTTGGTCACAAAAGCATCAGCTCTTCACAGGAAACCTGGTGGCACAAGGACACGTGTTTCTGAGGCACCACAAATATGAATTGTGGTGATGATTTGTCCTGTTGTTATTCTCACTGGAGTCTTTAGAAAACTGCCTGTTGACTGAAGTTGAATGAGATAAAACAGTGTCTGGCACGACTAAATGTAATGCAATTAAATCTCATGGCTTTTTGGGACATTAGGTATCCAGAGCAATGTGAATTGCTAATGGTGGGACTTGATGGTCCTAGAGGACTTTTCCAACTGAAATGATTCTGTGATTTTGTGATTCTAATATAAAAGACCAAGTCAAGGACTACCAATACTTTTATAAATGATACCTCTGGGCATGCCCTCTCCTACTCTGCTGTATGCTCAGTCTTTTAGCTGGAGGGTGTTAACCTAGATAGACGTGAGGCCTAGGGCAATCCGGTCATCTGGGCTGCTCCTTGAAACCAAACTGCTTCCTCATGATAAGGAGACACTAACCCTTGGCACACTAACAGTGTGACATCAGGAAGTGTTTAGATTTACCCTTGAAAAATGTGTTAGGACAGATTTGGGAGTAGTGGCGCAAAAAGCTGTCAGCAACTTATGCAATAGAACGACTCCTGTCTTATCGGGAAGTTCTGCATGAGGAAGAGCAAGGAGGGGGACATCCACAGCAAGGGATTGAGCTTCCCTTGCAGTCTTCAGGGGGAGGCCACGTCTGCACTCTATCCCTCACAAAACTGTGTTCTCTTTCCATTGATTTGCACTGTTGTGAAGTGTGGTCTAATATCCTCTCAACAAACCTTATTCTTAATTATCTTCATTGAATCATGCAGGTTTTTCTGCAACATATTTTGGACACATGGTCCCATGGATCCATTGTGCCTTGTGTCTGTGAAAATGTGCATATTTAAGAGGAATGCCTGAAACACTGAAATGGCCACAGTCCAGCTATTCAAAGTGTTTTTAGCTCTTGAACAAGACCTGCAGGATTAATGTTGAGGAAGTATTTTACAAAGCTAACAGTGTTGCATTTTGCACTTCTTTTATATATCCCACAACAAAGTCTGTAACATGGATTCTCTTGTTATTGGGTCAAGGGAGAGAAAGGCTCCAGGGAAAGCCTCCAAATAGGTTTAGATAATTATTGCAAAGGAAAGCTTTGCCAAGACTTACAGAATAGTTTCCTATTTCACTCATTGTACCCTGCTTCTGGCCTCCTAGGTTCCCCTGGCATGAACATTGCTGTTCTATCCTGTGATCCCTTATCCCTCCTTCCAAGTATTTGTTGTATGCATATTTCTTTCCTCAAGTGACATTTTAACTCACTTGATAATATCTGATTGATGAGAGGGAGGTGGAGAACAGATATTTGGCTAAAGTAGTTGCAAGACCAGACACTTACATATAGGAGATCCAGTTATAGATCTACTTTTGAAATCTCATTTCTGTGATACTACAGCAAGTTGTGTCAGTTGTGAAAGGAGCATAAACTGAATTCAAATAAATTATTCAATAGAACAATACTGTAAGTATAAAGGAGAATGTATTAAAACCTAATTGTGTTCAAGGCTGTGACATACACAGTTCTCATACTCATTCTTCTGTATATCTGCAAGCATACAGGACTATAGTTATTCTAATCATAGAATCATAGAATTAACTGGGTTGGAAGAGACCTCTGAAATCATCAGGTCCAGCCCTTGATCCACTACCACTGTGATTCCTAGATCATGGCACTCAGTGCCACATCCAGCCTCATCTTAAAATCCTCCAGGGATGGTGAATCCACCACCTCTCTGAGCAGGCCATTCCAATGCCAGATCACTCTCTCTGTAAAGAACTTCTTTCTAATATCTAACCTATACCTCCCCTGGCAGAGCTTAAGCCTGTGCCCTCTTGTCCTACTGCTGATTGCCTGGGAGAAGAGACCGACCCCCATCTGGCTACAGCCTCTTCTCGGGTAGTTGTAGACAGTGATGAGGTCACCCCTGAACCTCCTCTTCTCCAAACTAAACAACCCCAGCTCCCTCAGTCTCTCCTCATAGGACTTGTGCTCAAGTCCCTTCACCAGCCTCATTGCTCTTCTCTGGACCTGCTCCAGCACCTCAATGTCCTTCCTGAACTGAGGGGCCCAGAACTGAACACAATACTCGAGGTGTGGCCTCACCAGTGCTGAGTACAGGGGAAGGATCTCTTCCCTTGTCCTGCTGACCACACTGTCCTTGATGCAGGCCAGGATGTCATTGGCCTTCTTGGCTACCTGGGCACACTGCTGGCTCATGTTCAGCCTCCTGTCAATCAGCACCCCCAGATCCCTTTCCAACTGGCTGCTCTCCAGCCACTCTGTGCCCAGCCTGAGGGACCCCTGTTGCCTCTGCAACAGGGACTGTCTGCCTTTATGAGCAGACTATGAATCAGCTACACTGTTTTTCTTCACTCATGTAGCTTGGCAGCACTTACAGTGTGAGTGTAATATCATGCCTCTCTGTAAACTCAGAAAATAAAGTGGCAGCAAACAAGAATATGCAACTAAATTAATTCTTTTTAAACACCTAGCCATTCTTTTGGTTAGGGCTTTTATACCCTGGCTCAGTAGTTTTTTCACTGACAAATGTGAAAGGTGACTCTTAGTGCTAGTAAGAAACATAAGCTCATGTTTGTTCAGTGCCTACTGCTGAGAGAGTGCTAAGTACTGGAAGTGAAGCACATCTTAGCACTCAAAAGTGTGCAGGCTGAATAGTTGACCCAGTGCCCAGGCTGGCATGATTACTGATTCTGAAGAAATTGAATATAGCCTTAAGCCATAATAGAAAACAAGTCCACTACAGACATATAAAGAACAGCATGTAAAGGACAAATAAACAGCAGGACACAATTTTCAAAAAATTAAATGGAGCTTTCTCTATTTCAATTCAAGGCAGTTCCATTAGTCATGTTTTTATCTCGCATGAATTACTGGATGCAAGATGGAAGAGAAAATTCCTTAGTTTAATCTTTTTTTTTTTTTTTAATCTCAACACATTTTTGCAGGAACTTAGTGTGAATACTTCTACAAACATCTGTGAACACTTTGTTGTGATGCAATACACCAGTCCCTAGGGAAAAATGACACACCATTGTGAGTCTTCTGTATTATTTAAGCAATATCACGCCTAAGCAGTGTGTTTACCCGAGTGCTGTTCAGCTCTGATATCCTGGGTGTTCCCACTCTACCATTAGATGTCCACGCTGCAGGGATAGATTACTATATTACATCCTGATTGCCATAACCCAGAGGTGGGGGCCATGTAGGCTGTATATACCCTCTGTACACTGACACAGGGTGAAATCTAGATCAGTAAAAATGACAGCTAGGCAATAAATTTTAAAAAATAAAAATATGTAGCCCAGGATACAAGTGGCTTTCTGGGCTGCAAGTGCACACTGCCAACTCATGTCCAGCCTTTCATTCACCAGCACCCACAAGTCCTTCTTGGCAGGGCTGCTCTCAATCCTTTCATCCCCCAGCCTGTATTGATACCAGGGGTTGCCCCGACCAGGTGCATCACCTTGCACTTGGTCTTACTAAACGTCATAAGATTCCCATGGGCTCACTTCTAGAGGTTGTCCAAGTCCCTCTAGATCACATCCTGTCCTTCAAGTGTGTTAACAGCACCACTCAACTTGGTGTCACCTGCAAACTTGCTGAGGGTGCACTCAATTCCACTGCCTGTGTCATTGATGAAAACACTAAACAGTACTGGCTCCTGAGGGATACCACTTGTCACCAATGTCCATCAGGACACTGAGCCATTAACCACTACCCCCTGGATGATACTGTGGTCTGTTCCTTATGCACTGAATAGTCCACCCATGAAATCAATGTCTCTGCAATTTAGAGCGAAGGATGTTGTGGGGGACTATCTCAAAGGCCTTGCAGAAGTGCAGATAGATGACATAGGTAGCCCTTCCCTTGTCCACTGATGTAGTCTCTTCATCCTAGAAGGCCAGTAGTTTAGTCAGGCAGGACTTACCCTTAGTGAAGCCATGCTGGCTGTCTCAAATTGCTTCCCTGTCCTCCATGTGCCTTAAGCATAGATTCTAGGAGGATCCATTGCATGATTTTCTCAGGCAGAGATATGAGGCTGACAGGTCAGTCATTCCTAGGGTCCTTCTTTCTGCCCTTTGTAAAAATGGGTGCAACGTTGCCTTTTTTCCAAACACCAGGGACTTCACCTGACTGACATGGCTTTTGAAATACCACAATATCTTTTTCCAGTTAACACACATTTACATTTACACTGTGCTTGTGTGAACCAAGGACCCTGACTTGAGTCCCAGCAGTGAAATTTAAATATATCATAGCTGGGAGAGACAGGTAGACAAACACTTCCTGGAACCTCACAGTGAGTGTGAGGTGAGAGTTGTGCCATGGCTGAAATGAAAACCACCATTCATCTGAATCATCCTGGAAACTGAAGCAGAAACTGGTTTAAATAACTGTTCAGATTTTCCATGTGAATCTTTACTGTTCACTTTAAAAAAACCCAAACCCAGCTGGTCAATGATGATTACCTACACTCATTTGCATTTACTGTATGTGCAAATTTGCCCTGGCACTGAGCTTGCTGCCAAAACTTCAGGCATTGGCATAGTCTGGCCTTGCTGCCCATGCTCTGCCCAGTGGCTTTCCACATGCTCAGGGAAGTCCAGCTAAGCCAGAACGTGCTAGACCTACAGATCCTGCTTGGTACTGCTGACATGGCCATGCACTGTCCAGGCTTCCTGTACCCAAATAATTTGGATATTCTTTTTTAATTCCTGGGGAAACTTCCAGCTGTAAGAAAACACAGAAAAACTTACCTTGCTTCCTATAATGGTTGTTTCTGGCATGTGGTTTTTAGGCATGTGTGAAACTATATGAGGGGCAATTGCTTATGGAAAGCAGGGGAGCATTTAAATGCACAGTCATCTAAAAATGATCTTTTATATCTGAATGTCTTATGCATCAGAGAGTACCTTTTTTTTTTCCCCACAATCCTTGTATCACTTTTAGGAAAGGGAGCAAATCACAACCAACAGCACACCCTTAATACGTGAATTATATTGTGTACACTTCTTTCACAGGTTGAGCCTTCAGGACATGTGGGTCTTATTCTGGCTGCTGTGTCAGTGTGAAGGTGACCATTGCCTTATTTACAGTGACATCTATTGGCAAAAGCAATAAGCAAAGGGCCTCTTTTTCTATTAGAAGTTTTTTTCAGTGTTTGTTCTCCTATCTTTGGCATTTATCTTCTTCAAATCACACCACTCACTTGTCCACAGCCAGTTCAAGATTTTAGATTACTTAATATAACTTAGTCGGTTGTAATCCTTTCAAACCCAATATCCTTGTTCTCAATCAATCAACCATCTATTTTCAGAGGGAAAGATTTTATATCATCAGCACAATTTGCAAGTGAATGTAAGGGTTATCTTACATGGTCATCTCCAATACCAAGGAGACACAGCTTCTGCTGAGGCAGCGTCATCTCAATATCACCTAGTTAGAATTCCCACATGCTTACCTACTGAATGGATCTATCACTGACACCTTCCACACTACATAACAGAAGCCTCTCTGGGCACAGGACTTTGTCTGCAGACTCCAGAAGGCTGGTGTACTCCAGTGTGAGTTCAGCTCCATAGAACTCAACAGAATCCGCTGTGCTCTAGTCATCCTCCAGCCCTGTATATTCTACACTGCATGTGTGTATATATACACATACATAACATAGTATATCATGTAGCTACTGATTAGCATATCTGTAGAGAGACTATTACATATATAGTTAAATATAATTGCTAAAAATTTTAAGAAAAATATGTAGTTACTCCATGTGACTGTGAATATGGAAGAGAATATTTCAAGGATTTTCTCAGGATTCTTCCTGAAAATACTACACACCAGGTTACAACTACTCAAGTAATGCTCATTAATAAATAATATGTTGCCTTTAGTTTGCCATATATAGCTGTATATCAGCCAATTAAAAACTAATTCAGTCAAACAGGTTTGCTGCAGCAGACAGTGGTGAAGTACTTCGCTCTGGGCTTTGCTGCTAGTTTTGTTCCTCTCATGAAGCTCCCCTGAGCCAGTCATGAAGATGAGCTAAACTATTTTGAGATATTCAAAGTTTCTTTTGGGCATTAGGCCAACAGACTGACTCTACTATTCGGTAGTCTCTGCAGACATTTTTAATAGATTTCAAAATTAATACTTTGTTGAATAGCATGGTACCATGACTTTTATATTATTTAGTTTGTTACAACAATAAGATATTGCTCTTATTTGTAACTCTATTTGCAATGAAATAGGTAACAGACACTATTTAAATCTTCAATTTTTGGATTGCTTCTGCCATTTTCAGGTCTGGGGGCACAGCATTCTTACATTCATGCATAGATCATAATGCTTTCTAAATAACCATGAGAATTTTAAAACAATTGTGGAATATACATTTGGATGCTGAGATTTTAGTGACTTCTAGGTAAATGGTTTATTCATGAAGTCATAAACTACAAAAGAAATTGAAGTTTAAACAGGACAAAAGGAAAACAGAAATCAAGAACAAACTCTTTGAGAAACACTGAGAATGACTGGGTTAATTTTTTTCCCCTCAAAATCACCAAAGTGCTGCTTAAAAAAACCCACAAAAACATTATTGAGACATTTCTGTCCAGTGTTCATACAACTGTAGAAAAGAAAAGAACTGGAAGCAAAATGTTGACATTTAAACAGCTGACGCTTTATTCAAAATACTTTCAAATCAGAGACAGGAAAAAAATTAAATAAGATCTTCTCATAAATATATATTTCATCTACCTGTTTCATGTATCCTGTATAATTTACATCTGAAAAATGAAACTGTCAGGAGTACCTAAAAATTATTCAAATTTATCTACCCAAGTATGTGGGTTAAGTTTTGTTAAGCAGAGGTAGAGAAACTTTGTTTTCACATGACAATCCAGTACTCTCCTGAGAGACATTCCCTGTTCTCAAATTCTCTTCCAGAGGAGACAGATCACACAGACAAATGTTTCAGCACAGTGAAAACTTGCACATGGGAAAAATGATGGAGAGGTTGACAGAAACAGAAAACGAGACATGACTTTAGAAACATTTTTTTAAGTGTTTCATCATTATCTCCTGTCTCACAAAGACAGCAGTCACACAGAAAAGGACATCTGTCCACAGAGTCAAATACTTCACAAATAAAGGGTATAGAAATAACAGTATCTAAGAGCTTAAATCACAGACCAAATCTCTATTAGGTTAGATGTGTACAAGGACATAATAGCAAGACTTGACATGAAAACCAAGCAGGCTATCTATATGTGCAGAACATTGGTGAAAGAACAACACCATAGTATTTTTGTAGGATGTCGTGTAAGTTAAGGTTTTTATCCTAAGTCCTAAGGCGATGCCAGGGAAGAACAGGCAAAGAAAAATTAGCAAAGGCAAACAATTGTAATTAAACACAAATTGAAACAAACTCTTTACTTCACATCAATAACTAGAAAGCAAGATCAGAAGGGCAGGGGGGACAACAAAATGCAACAGTTAGGTCAGAAGGTCAATGTAGTCTATCAAGCAGCAGAGTGATAAGGAGATTTTCACCATGCTTTTTTAGTCTAGTTAATAGATAATAAAAAAAAGAAACCACTCTAGAATCTCTAGAGCAAGATTCCTCTGGCATTCGTACCTTCTTGTTGAGGCTACAACCTTAAGGTACTCCAAATCTCTCAATTATTTGCAGTTTTAACAACTGAAGGATAGACAATTAAGCAATCTAGTCCTTGCCTATTTAAAGCTACAAGAATCTAAATCCAAACCCTCCTTTCTATTAAGTTTATAAAAACTGTATAACACATAGAGTTCTTTAATCTTATTTTGTTTATATGCCATATTCCACTTTTTCTGTGAAGTTATTTTGAAATTGATAAATTGACTTGGGTTTTTTTCCTCAACTTGATTCCTTGAATTTTTTTAGGTCCTGCTTCATGTCTGTAAGGCCATCAAAGTCCTTTTTGTGGAAGCAACAGAGACAAATCTCTAAAGCAGCAGAGAAAGCACGGGTATAGAGCAAGTGGGTTTAAGGCAGCAAACAGGTGTCTGCTGTATCTTCACCCCATTATACTCCAGAAGCAAAGACAACTACTTACCAGGTTTTTTCCTTGACATAAAGAAAATTCCCAGCTCATGTTAAATGCATGCAACATTAAAAACATCACGAGCATGACTGGCAAAGGCTTTGAGCACAGCATAACACACTGGTTCCCTCCTGTGCCAAAAACAGCAGAGCTGACCCCAGGGCTCTTCTGTGGTTTATTTAATTCTGAGAATAAATTTATGAGTGATCAACCTTTTAACAGTACACAATTGTTGACAGCTACTATTTTCAGCAAATACACTCTTTGTTTTTTGGTCACTCAGCATTTCATTCTTCTTAGTTTAGAGGTTCCAAGTGTGTCAGAGGTTTAAGAGTTGATCAGAGACCTGCAGCTGTGGGGGGCAATGATGACATATTTCAACCCTGTTTGCTGTAGAGTCATTTTAGTATAACATGGAGTTCACACTTGAGATTTAATTCTCTGGGAGCACATTGAGTAGTCCGCTTGAGATTCAGTGTAGCTTGACTATACAGGAAATCAGTGACTGAGGATGCAAACAAGTGCTCAGAGCCAAGACTGTGTCCACATTCTCACTTTAGAGTTGCAGCAGATGGATGACCTGAGAAGCTGTTCCCAAAGGGTTTCAGGCAACTGAGCATTTCTAGTCTTTTTCAGATGTCACCACTAACTGCCATCTCAGACAATCTAACATACGGCATCTCCACATTAGGGGAATTACTGTGCATGATGACTTCTAAAACTTATTAGCATAGTTTACAAATGCACTATCAGAAACTTGTACAATTGATTGCATGTCTTACCACTGCCCAGGGCATTTTACTTCACATAATGAACATATCATCATCATCCTCATGGCTTG
>VYXB01003568.1:283452-298659 GCA_013397135.1 Pachyramphus minor | reverse complement strand
TCTCCAACCTCATTCAGCCACGTTGATAAAAGCAGTTTCCTGTGCCAAAGTGAAAGTAACACCCACCAACTGAAAAACCCAGTGGAGGCACTAGAAACTTTGGTTATCCCCACCACAGTATTTTCACATTTCCAAGTTATTTCCATTTACAGCTTCCGCTTCATTCCCGCCTCCAACGCTTCCATTTGCTCGCGTGAGAGAACAAGGCCGGAGGAGTGCTTACTTCTCCAAGGGGTCAGTCATTTTTGCCAAATTCTTGTGGAACCGTAAGGCTTGAATGTCTTGTGTCTCTATTTTAGGAGGTAGAAGTCCTTGCAACCCAAGCATTTGCCGCTCGTGTAGCGTAAAGGCCATTCCCTGAAAAGGAGAGGTGAGAAATAATTAGCAGCTCTTCCTCCGGCATTCCTAGGAATACCCTAACTCCTGACTCTCCAGGGCACTTTTTCTCGTGGCAGGTGCCACAGCAGGCAGGGCCAGGGTGTGTTTGCCTCTTCTGGGGTGTTCCTCATCCTCTGTGGGTATCCCTTTCGACCACAGCTTTTCCACACCTCTGTCCTCTGGCAGATCTCACCTTCCTCTGTGAAACTGGAGGACCACTACGAGGTCCCACTGCAGATGGCCTAAGGGTTAAAAAAATGAAATAACAGCCCCTATTTCAATTGTTTCACAGCAACATAAGGTTGACCAAGAACATGCAGGTCACCCAGTCTGGTCCCTACAATCACAGACACATTTAGCCCACAGATTTTTATCTTAATTGCTCCACTTGCTGCTTTCATGTACATATTTTCACTAATACAGACAGATCCCAAAGTTACTGAGTTGCCCCAATGCTTCTATTAAGGTCACAGTTCAACCCAAATCCTTCGTTTTTACTTAGGGATAGAACTAATCTACTTGTCTACTACCAAAAAGCCTCATTTGTAGCAAATTAAGCTTCAGAGGACTTAAACCGCAAAAATTTCCTGTTCTCTGTTTCAGGGTGGACAAAGAGCTTTAATTTATTGTTATTTAAATACTTAATTTGAATTATTCAGTGATGACATTCAATGAAAGTGGTTTCTTACTTGGTACAAATGGTGTGCTGCAGGGAGGTACCTGCTGCTAGAGACTGACAGGCACCTCCCTGGAGCAGTGAACTCCTGGCTGTAACTCTGGAAAATATTCACAGTGATCCAAGTGCGGATTCACAGCCAGCCTTGTCCCAAACTGCTGACCCCACTCCCCACAACAACCGGCCCCTCTTTGAAGCTTGCCACTCCCAGAGGAGCGAATGATAAGCTCTCCTCATTCCAGCTCGTCCAAGCGGGCCGAGCTCAGCGAGCAATTAAATCAAGACCTGCGACCCTGGGAGCTGAAAACCCAGGGAAGCCTGTGCTGTGCCAAGGCTGTGCATCAGCCTGCGAGGAAAAGGGGAATCTGAAAGGGAAGGGTTTGCTAATTGCAGCGCTCTGGGAGAGGTGGAAACAAGATCTGCTGGCGAACAAGGTTTCCTTTGTTTACTAAAGCAGACAGATTAGAAAACACAGGGCACAGTTTCCCCACGCTGGAAGCAGATTCTTACTGCCAAAAAACAAACCAAACCAAACCAAAAAAACCCCCCCAAAACATCTAAAAAAGCTTTCTAAGGTTTGTTTTATGCCTTGTAATTACATTCCAAGTGCCTCTTGCAATTAGTAAAGTCACAGACTCGGGGAACAACCTGAGTTGGAAGGGACCCACAAGGATCAACAAGGTCCAACTCCTGAACTCACAGGAAAAAAATTTAGTATTTTCCCACTTGATGATAAAAGACATGGGTTCAGGTTAGAATATAAATATTTTCACTTCTGCTTATCTCTGAATAGATTTTCACAGGTATTTGCAGAACACATGGCCATTAATGAAGTCTCTAATTCAGAATATATCCTTAGTGTAATTAATCACACTTGAGTGGTTTCTAACCAAAACAATACTCTTTAGGGGAAAAAAAATCCCATCATTAAAATAATTACTATTTTTATATAATTATCTTCTCTGCTTATTTAAATCATATTAAATATCAGTTGTTTTGACTACACTGATTTAAGCAGTCCACCTGCTTTTCTGTACTAATTCTATACTGTGTCCTAAAGTAACAAAATTCTTGAAGAGTTAGAAAGCAAAGGAAAAAAAAAAAGAACAACCCCCCCAAAACTTCAGTGTTTTGCAAAAAGCACTTGCAAATATTTTCTTGCAGAAAACTCTGAAGTGTTTAACCCTAAAGTAAATGTGGGGGTTTTTTGCATTTAGTTGTATTTCTGTCAAACTTCCAGGTAATAGATCTGACACTAAATACTGAATTCAATTTATCTTTTTTTCTACTAGGTCAGTACCCTTTTTCTACTAGTAGTTACAAGCCACTTGCAAACCATTATTTTCTTCCAACACTAAATATAAATAAATTTCAGGTGATGGTTCACTCCTGAACGCCTTTGTTTGTTTTTTGGTTTGGTTTTTTTTGGCTGGGTGTGCCAGTCACTCTGACCACTTCAGTGATATTTATTTCAGAGAATTGACTTGAATAATTCAGTGTTTCCACTGAGAACACAACCACATAAACATCACTGGCATGAGAAAAAAACCCCACAGACTGAATGCCTTTTTCTTTTTTTTTTTTTTTTGTATATTGTGAAGGATCTTTTTTAGTTTCACTTCTGCATCTATTACAGGAAATATCGATTCTCTGTGAACATAAACGCATTTTCCTCTTTTCCTTATATTTGTTATGCCCCCTAATTTGTTACCATCAGCAGTTGATGTCTTTTTAAAACCGTGCTTTCTCAACACAAACTGTCTTTGCAGCGCAAGTGATTTGGGACACAAAGCTGAGCACAGCTGGTAAACATCTGCAATAACGCACTGAGTCGTTTACTCTGGACACTGCAAAAACAAAAATGATGCCAAAATACTCATGATACTTAAAAGAGGAAGGAAAACAAGAAGTTTAGTCTCTGGTCAGTGAGGCCACTGAAGTCAAGAGTTCAGGGCATGTGAAAGGCCAGAATCCCTTCAGTGGTACCACACTGGCTACGCCATTTCACTCCAAACTAAATTAAATATCTCACTAGCAAACCCTACATGCTCCCCCTCAGAAAGCCCCAAGTCCCTCACAAATAAGGTCTGCCCAATTTTCAGTTTCCACTATTAGCATGTCACTAGAACATGGCCTTGCCCTATCTCCCTGTAGAGAGAAACCAGTGACTTTAAACTACCTGGGCTTCTGATAACACCTGTGAGCCCTGAGGTTGGTACCAAGCAGAACAGCAACCCACTTTTAATCAACCCAGGTGCCTATAGACACTGGTTTCAACTTCATAGCAAAATTTAATCCTTGCTCCAAGTGGAACAGAACATTAGTCCAGAGCAACAACACCTGCCGCATTCCATTCCATTCCTTCTAACACTTGCTGTATTCCATTCATTCCCTCTCTCCATGACCATCAGCTGCCTCCTGTGTCAGATTTGGGATTGTGGCTTGTTTCCCATACAGCACCTCAACGGAGGGAGAATTTCCTTGAACTAGTGTGCCTGGGAGCTGCAGAGTTACACGCTCCCTATCCTTTTGCCTCCTTTCATAAACCCCAGTGAGCCTGGCAGAACCAGGCCCAGTGAATCAGGAGGCCCTCAGCAATTTGCAGCGGTGGGACTGAATTCTCAAAGGCCTTTAAGACCCCAGGACTTACTCAAGGGCCAAATTTCCTCTAGCTTTCCGTGGGATTACATGCCTAAATACCGTAATGGTTTGGATTTAAGCCACAGGATCACTTTTTGGTTTCCATTGACCCCACAGTGCTGGGTGTCCTTTCCCTGAGTGCTGTGTGCCGACTTTCACTTAGATTAGTTTCCTTAATCCTCTTTACAGCTCAGAACAAACAGGTGTCCTTTCTAAGACAGCACAGACAAAGCAAGAAGGGCATCTAGGAGGAAACCCAGCACAACTCAAAGCCCACAGATGAATTAATTACTACACACGGACAAACTTTATTGCAATAAAACCAATGTTCTGCTTCAGAGTGGGGAAGAAGAGGAAAAAAGGCGAGTGAAGCGAAGTGTTGACAGTGTTTCAGTTAAGACAAGCTCACACTTGCACCACCATGAACTATCTGGCACTGGGACCTCACAGCAACTGGGCTCTATCACACAAAGCCAGTGCTGCTATAAATACCAGCACATACAAATTCTAGCTGCCTGCTTTGCGTGAAGGTAAACAGGAGACCTGAAACCTTTAAGTGTGATTTTTTATAGCACCACTGAGTAAGTTATTCTGAGAGGTTCCTGAGCAGGGGAAGTACTGAGGAGTGATAATTTTTTCCCCGCCTGAGAAATCTTGCAGGCACATATAACAGCAGGGGATACTTTTAACTCTCATATGTAACAAAAATCCCATTAGAGGCCTGATCCCATTTCTTTAAACCTGATAAAGGTTTAAATAGAGAATAGATCCAAAAATGCCACTGTTTGGAAAATGAGTTAGCCTAATTCACGGGGAAGATTTAACAAATAGTTTCCATGTAACTCCTGTTGATTCTTAGAACATACTCAGCAGTGTATCACAGCCTGTGAAGCAGCATCATAAACATTTCAAAAATATATTTTACTTTGGACTGTGGGCTGCTTCTCTTGACTTTGATCCCTTTTCCTAAATCACAAAGTTCACAATTGCACACGATGCCTCCACTGATGATTAATAAAGCTCATTCAGAAGAATCAAAGGTGTCTTTGTTATCTCGACCACAGATTCAAAGTTTCTCTGCATTTATGAGGGCAGGGTCAGAATGTGGAAATCTCCCCTGATTTCCTTCCTCCTTCATTTTTTAAACTCCATTTTATATCTTTATCCTCCCAGGAACAGCACAGTATATATGCTGCAGGGTGTGGCTGACACAGCACAGCAATTTACTCCCTGCTGAAGTGTGAAATAATCTGGACCTTCATCAG
The DNA here is from genome assembly GCA_013397135.1 of Pachyramphus minor. Lineage (NCBI taxonomy): Eukaryota > Metazoa > Chordata > Aves > Passeriformes > Tyrannidae > Pachyramphus > Pachyramphus minor. Next base: position 293,700 of record VYXB01003568.1, on the reverse strand, counting down.
GTTATTTGCCCTTTGAACACCTCCATCTCTCTGCAGGTAAAGATGCCACCAGCTCTTGCACCTCCTCTGTACATGTGGAACCAGATGTAAATCACTCTGGCTGATTTACCACCACTCTCAGCTAACCCACAGTTGTCTCATTTCCTATCGCTGTGGCTTCAACAAAAAGCATTCCCCTGCCAAAAAGGAGGAAAAGTCAGAAAGAGAAAGCCTTTACACAGTGCCAAGGAAGTCACTCAGCCTCCCTGGGGTTTGTTTTCCATGGTTAGGGTAAAGCTGTACACTGCAAATCATGAGCATGATTTGAAATGGCACCCCTGAACACCTCAGAGACATTCCATTAAACTCCTGCTTCTCTAACTCAGCAGATGTCATTGCTCTTGTTCCCCTTTAAGGGCACTAATCCTACAACAAAAACACCAGGACAGCTCCCTTCCTTCCTTCACCCTCCATTCCAGCAGCTCACAATCTCTGAGCAGAACAGCTGGTCCAAGTTAAACGAGGTTCAGTGTCATCCACCACCTTTTGGCACTCACAGCACCTTTCCAGACAGATGATAAAAGCTGGTTATAGATTAAACATTTCCATCTTTCCACATTTAATTCCCTTGGAGAGCATGCAGATCTCAGGGGAGCTGATAAGAGCTGCGTGGCCATGCAACCTCCATCCAGCAATCCCTCCCATCTCCAAACCGGTTGGGCAGGACACAAAATTGGCAGTGGGACTTCTGGGCTCTGTGTGTGTGCTTCTGTCAGTCTCCTGCCTTCTAGGACCTTTCTTCCTGACTGATCAGAAGCTGCTAGGAATGTTTCAGGCACTGCATTTCTTAGCCACAGGACAACCACCCCGTGCATTTACATCTCCACATCCTGTTTATCCCGGGTTCCCCAGGAAGGCACACGGGCATTATGTATTCTACACCCTGGCTGCCTCGACCCAACCAACACAGTCCAAATCTAAAAAGCATTAAAATAAATCAAACGTGTCAAAAACCAGCATGCTGAGAAAGGGCAGCAGAAGGGGAAGAGAACATCTGCTTTTAGATCTTCAAGTTCACACAATCTTTTCTTCACATTCTCTTGTCCTATCCCATTTATTTTGTCCAAATAGCTTTGACTTTGGGTTGAGGGTTTTTTTGTTGTTGGTTTGCCTTTTATTTCAAAGTGGAAACACACAGTCAGAGCGCTTCCCAGAAGCCAGTGAGGTCATGTGCAAGTTTGTCAGGGACACTGATTCTTTACATAAAAGTAAATCTATCACAGTTATTGGAAGTATTTGGTAATGCATGGATGAAAATAAATCAGGCCAAAAAACCTGGGAATGAATACAGATGAAACTGTGATTAAAGTGATTAATTCAAGTGTTAATAATTTAATGGCTGAGCAAAATACAACATCTGAGAAAATGATCACCCATATGGAAGGCAGACACTAGGACTGTTCCTCAGGATCAGTCTGGGACTAACTTACCACCTGCAAGCCCCTCCTTTAAAATTTATTGTGCATTTTCACGCACGTGTGCTCAGGCATATGCCCACATACAAATATGTGTGGATCTTTGTGTTTAATGTTCTAAAGGCAGCTGCTGAAGCTAAAATTTTGAGAGGCATTGTCAGTATACAGGAGAACAATGATTTGCAAATTCAATAACAGGAGGAACGGACATCACCGAAGTCAGGGGTCATAAATCATCTGATCTATGCTGGAAGAAGAAATCCTGGCCCATCTGAGGCATCACCACAATATAATAAAAATTTAATTGCCAGTACTAAACCAATGAGGTTGTCCTAACAGTGTTCTAAATGCCCAACAAGCTTAAAATGCTGCCTTGGCACTGCGGGGATCTCCAGCAGAACAGAAGGTCTTGAAGCCAATTAACTGTAATCTCAATCCCTGCCAGAGAGCAGAAATCAAACATCATGGAAGCAGACAGGGATGCCAGCAAAAGTTACAGTAGATTCTGCAATTGTCTGGCTGCAGCAGTGACTGATAAGAGCTCACAACCTCTTCTGAGCCACACCGACAACAAACTTTTGAAAACTGGCCTTCCAACTCAAAACCCCAGCCCGGCTGGCAGAGGAGTGTCCACCTGCAAAAGACAGGTAAGGACGGGTAAGAAAAGTAAAAAAGAATGAGGAGGGAACAACCCACTCCAGTGGCAAGGAACAGGAGCAGATTAATCTGCACGGGGGAAGGGCTGGCTCCTGCCAGCGGCGCTGCCATCTCGCAGTCCTTGTCTCAGGGCCCATGTGTATTAGGGGAGACCAAATGTTCTGTGGAGCTGATAGAGGACTGTAAAAATGAAACACAGGCAAATAAAACACGAGTCATAAAATGGTGATCTCAACAAGCTGCCAGCAAGAGATAAAACCCTTTATCTGTGCGTCTATGTAGATTCTCTCTCTCTATATATATAAATGCACGTGAGGCACTGTGGGCAAGAACAGCTCAAGGGGTAAAGTACCTGCTGTGTTTAATAAATCATGTATTTCTCTCTGCTGACTATCCAAAATGCATTTCTGTACAGATACTGCATCCAGCATCAAGCAGCATCACTTAATGAGCTTACAGATCCATTCCAGCAGGCATCAGCAATAATGACAGACCAATACAACAGAGCCAAACTAATGCAGAATGGATTTTCCTCTCACAAGTATAAATTCTTGGAGACAACAAAAAAAAATTCAAAAATCAATGGTTATTAACAAGAAGCTCTCTGCTCTTCCCTCCTCCTCCCCCCCAAAAAAACCCAACAAAAAAACCCCAAACCAACCAACCAACCAAAAAAACTGCATTGTGTGCTCAGTCCACCAGAGAATCCCAGGGTTAAAAAAAATAAAAATATGGAAGGATATTATCACTAGAAAAACAGTAAGAAATGACCTATTGTTTTTGTTTCTGAATACTGTTGCATAATCATCATTTGGAAAAGCTTACAGGGCTTGAAGTAATTTCCACTGGCATGTCAAAGTGTTTATACCTCAGAAAGACTCGAGATAATCTGATCTTGACAAATCACAACAATCTACTCTTTCCTCCTTCCCTGACACAGCAATCCCAATTTCACTTTTCCAGTCAGCCAGTCTCTAACTTGCAGAGTTCTGTCTCTCTCTCTTTAGGAAACCTGGATTCAGGCAGTATTGAGGCTGCACTTTACTGTCCAGGGGGGAAAAGGGAAGGGGGTAAAAGAGAAAAGGGGGGAAAAAGAGAAGGGGGGGAAGGTTTTGCTGTGCGGAGGAAAGAGTCCAGCTTCCACAGCCCCATTGCTCAGGAAATGCCCTGCCAGCTGCAGGCAGATTTGTCACCTCTCCTGACCACTTCAGACACCTTGGATCAGCTACCAAAACCCCTCACCTGATTTCTTACCACTTTTAATTCAAACATTAATGGTTTCAGAATTCCTGAAGGCCGCTACTACCACAGGAAAAAAAAAAGGAGATTGGGGATGGGCTTGTGGGAATAGGAGCATTTTTGTGAAGGCAAAAAAAAAAAAGCTGCTTTCACAGGAGAAGTTCATCCCAACGCATGGAATTAACATGATATCTCTACCTCCCAGTTAGCTCCATTCAAGGGTTATTTTTAGATGCTCACTCGGACTCTGCACAGGGACATTCCTTAGTGACATGGCTGAGTCCTAACCCCCAACCTTCCAGGAAAAAGCCAGGACTAGGGTAGACAGGCTAACACTTTCTATCACTAGCAAGACTGAGTTCAGCACTGACTTCTGCAAGCCATGAAGTAAGACTCCCTATCTGCTAAAGCTTGACTTCAGTTCAACCAGGCCAAAGAAACAAGCCAGTAATCAGCAAGCACCAGCAACCCTTCATCTGGCACAGGGAAGCAGAGTGCTGACTGTGTAGGACACAGCACAACAGGGGAAGCACAGGCTGGCAGAGGCAAAAGTGTCATTGGGAGTCCTTGTACTGTAGGTGTCCAGGCAGTAAACTCGAAATGATCACTGACTCCTCCATCCTCTGCACCTTTCCTTTTTTTTGGCTGTGTCCCAGAGCTCTAACCCTGGGACAAGGTCCATCGGGCTACAAGCAGATGAAGATAAGACACCAGAAAATGGCAGGCTACCAAACACAAACCTTGTTTGTCCGTGGGTTTAGCATCAGTGGCTTTCCCTTCTCCTTCGTGTGGATGCCGCGGCGCGCCATTGCGCACGGTGCAGCGGCTGCTCTCAGTCGGGAGAACATCTTCTGCTCCTGTGCTGCACCTGAGGGGAGGGAAACAGAACCACTCAGAAGTCACACGGAGGCAGTGGAAGGGGTGCTTGCAGGCCCATCTGCTGTGAAAGAAACAGGCACGTGCTAAGTAAGACTTTTCAAGTGGAAAGAGCAACCGAAAATCGCCCCAGGGAGAAAGGAGGAAGGTTTTGGAATGGTGAGAGCACAGGAGCAAGGGGAGAGAACATACAGGGATACTAATGGGAGCTAGCATGATGTGGTGGGCAGCAGCCAGCCAGTCAGCACTCACTGGGTATTGCCTTACACCATAAACCCGGGGCAGAACTGCCCGTAGCAAATATTAAACGTCCGTGGTGACCCATGGAACTGGCACCGCTGCAAATGCCAGGGAGGACACAACGACTTGGGTGAGGCCAGCCTGGAGATTCAGGCTGAGTGTCCCTGGCAGCTTTCTAACATCAAAATCTCGTGGCCTGGACAACAACAAGAAACTATGTCTATTGGCGTATTAAAAAGGGATTAGAACACAGCGTAGAATTAAAATGGCCAAAAAAACCCCCACTGAACTCTGGATTCCAGGCTTAGATCTTTACAAGTCCAAACATGAAAGAAAAAGGTTATTTTCAGGGAAAACATATCCTTTTCAATAAAGATAATGTCTCCCTAACAAAAATAAAAAAAAATGTTAGCACCACTCAAAAGCTTAGTTCTAGTCTTGCCAGGTTATAGCAACTCTTCAACCCACTTGATTCGCCCATTAACTTCACACTCTTTGGAGTAGAAATTATCATTTATTACATGCTTTTATAACTCACTACCACCAGGTAAAGTGAACTGGACTCATCTCTCAAAGATTATTTCACCAAGACAGAGAGACAACAGCTACCACAGGACCATGGTCTGTATAAAGACACATCAAGAGCCCAGACAGGACAGCAAAGAACCAGGATCAGGGAACCTCTCCATGGCAGCTGGTGCCCCATACAAGACTCAGGCAACGACAGTAAAGCAGGTTATGAGACATTTTTAAGGAATGAAATGATGCATGGTTTGGATTTTTAATTTATTCCAGATGGGAGACAAAATTGGATTAAGGAACAAAACTTCATTATCTTAAATACAGCCCGAATACTTTAGAAGACCTTCCTATAATCAAATTTACACATAATCAGCTTTTAAGAGGGCAGACTGGTCTTACAAGTTACAGTCTGAGGACTTCTTAGAAATCTTTCCAAGCATTAAAAAAATACACAAACATTTAACACTTTTCATCATCAGTTACACCTGAGTTTCTCTTCCACCCATTACAGAGAAGCGGCTCTGACATTCAGAAGCAACCCTTCCCCTCATCCTGCGTTTGTTTGTTTAGGCTGCGCCCAAAACCCCTGTGTTCAGTTGTTTTGTGGTATAGACCATGAATTTGCTGTGCCTGGCCAGCACTACAAACAACTGCTGCCTTTCATGTGGTGCTTCCTCCCCAAACCCGCAAGCAGCGCACTAAGCACAGCTGGTCTGCCAGGACTCATGGCAGCTGAAAATCGGGATCAGATAAGGGAAATTAATTTTGTGCTGCAAAACAACCACCCTTCAGGAACGACAAATTCAGTTTGAGCTGGTTTTAGTTCTGGTTGCTCATTTGCCAGCGTTACACAGCTGTGGGTCCATCTCGTCATGCACATGAGGCTAAAAATGGTCTGTGATTCCAGAGTCACAGCAAACCCCAACCCACAATCCCATCAGCCTGGTGCCAGGGTGGCTTCAATCAATGAGCAAATACCTTAAACAAGGAATTAAAAAGCAGGACAAACACCACACCTTATCTTACTCCAATTAAATCTAAATTACTTCATTGCAATTAATGAGCATTTAAGAACCAAACAAGATTATGGCCTAGATTTGTCCTACCTTGACCAATTAGCTCTCTAATCAACATGACAGAGAGGAAAAGACTTCAGGGCTGTGATACAAATCTTACTTTCTTCTCTGCTGTCTGAGAGAAGAGACTAGATCCTTTCTGAGCAGTCACATCAGCACCTAAAATGATTCTTTTGGTGGAGGTATCTCAGATTCAGAGCAAGTGGGAGAATCGAGTTTCATTTTCCACTTAGCCCCTCTGTTTAGACCCAAGAGCTATGACCCCAGTTGATTTATACCCAGCATTAAACCTGACTGATTACTCTCCTTCCTCGGCTCTTCTAATCGTTCTGTATTTGTTTCATCTCCCACCTTGCACATCTCCTCCAACTCCTTTTGTCAAAGACTTTCAAAACTGTTTTTGCAAGAACCTGCCTCCAAAACTCATCTTAACATGACTTACCCTGAAACCAGAAGCAACCAACCCTTCCCCATCCTCTGTCCATGCTCCTGTGTAGGAGTGCCAGGAGCTTTGCCTGCATGACCGTGGCCCTCCATAACAACTTCCAGGAATTCAGGGGCAGCCACAGCTTCTCTGGGCAACCTCTGCCAGGGCCTCACCACCCTCACAGACAACAATTCCTTCCCAATATCCCATCTAACCCTGCCCTCTGGCAGTGGGAAGCCATTCCCTGTGTCCTGTCCCTCCATCCCTTGTCCCCAGTCCCTCTCCAGCTCTCCTGGAGCCCCTTCAGGCCCTGCAAGAGGCTCTCAGGTCTTCCTGGAGCTTCTCTTCTCCAGGTGAACCCCCCAGGCTCTCCCAGCCTGGCTCCAGAGCAGAGGGGCTCCAGCCCTGGGAGCATCTCCATGGGGGAAGGACATCAAGAGGGAAACAGGGGAGTTGACATGATATGAAAACACACACAGAGGAATTAGGTGGTGCAATGTCCTGCGAGGAGGAATTAGGAAGAAAGCACCGGCATTGAAAGGGGAATGAAATTCCTCCACAAAGATGTGTCAGCATAACCAGAACAAGGACCTCTCTCCTCCCGTCAGTACTTGGCAAGGCTGGGGACTAAACAAGACTGTGGTGCACCTCTAGATTGAATCCACTACAACTGGTTATTTCTGACTTACTACTACGCACATGCTAGGTCACAATTTAAGGGAATTAAACTCTTCAGCATATCAGATCACAGCTCTCTGCTGTGCCTTATCAGGAGCATCTGCCCCAGGTCAAACTAATTACCAATATGCACAAGTGCCCTTATCTGGGAGCAAACGTTTTGCTGGTGCAATTACAGATTCGTTAAATTGCAAAAGCTACTTTTAGGGGAAAGGTTCATCATGTTCTTAAGAGGTCCAATTACATTGCTCAGAGAGTCAGGAAGCCCAGTGTCAATTAAAGCGAGGTCTGCTTCAATTACTGCACGGGCTGCCTGACCTGTGGATCCTACCTGACTGCTCAGGGTGTCTGCCAGTGGACAGCAACCTGTGCAGGATGACTTTGCAGCCTTCCTTCGCTTTGAAGGGCGGGCGAACACAAATGCACTTCAAGTGTTCCTGAAATCCTGTGTCAATAACAGAGTTCCAGTCCTTCTTTCAGGTACAGAAATTAACAAGGCCCATGTGCCACCAGGAGCTTCTTTTTTGGTAACACAGGCTGAAGTTATTAACTCGAGGCCCCACAGAGTTTCCAACCCTTCAGGTCTCTGTTGGTTTAGGTTTTTTAAGCCAACAGACAGTTGCACTACCCCAGGTCTGGTGTGGATGCACCACTGTACTCCATTCTCTTTTTTTACCCCAGTAATAAGCAGACAAGCCTTGCCTACCCAAGCATGACACAAACCAGGCACACTCTAGCTGGCTTCATCACCTCAGCGATGATAAAGCAGTCTAAAATTATTACATTAGCAAGCACCAACTATAAACGTGTCTCCCCATGGGACTTTTACTTAAAGCAGCTTTTCCTGCACCCACCACCCTGCAGCAGGTCAAGGGGACACTTCTGTTTGGTAACAGGAGCATCCCAGGAGGAAGGAGCAGAGGCACAAGGATGGGGGATGTGGTTCTGTGCAGCAACTCAGCACCTCTGGCTCCCTGAGCTGACCAGATGCTGCTGTTGAGGGAAGTTTTCAGGTTCTCTCCAGCAAAGTCCTGAGCAATCACTTTAAAGGACGTTTCTAAGGTACCTTGAGATCTGCAGATTAAAAGGAACAGTCATAAGGGGAGGAGATACTAACAAATTGTTCAGCAGCAGTAAGTGGGTTATTTTGGAAGCAGATCTTTAACAAACTCAAGTGACTTTCCTTCCCTTTTGTTCTAAAGGCAACCAATTCAACTAACAGAAAGAGAGAGATGTAAAGCACTTACACAGAATAAGTAAGTTCACAACTCGAGGCTTGAAATAATTCAGCAAATAAAGCACATTTAGGTGAATTCAAATGTAAATGTTAGAACACCTTTCTAAAAAGAGTATATGTGAATTACTTTAACTCAGAATGTCAGAAAACCTCTAGCACAAGCAGAAAGTAGGGCTGAATTATTTGTTATCGAAGCCTTGGTTCATTACAGAACCAAACCACATCGAAGAGCTATATTTTTATACATTAATGGACCTGACCTACATATTCTGATTCTTAAGAATCAGAAAGTCCATTATCTTTCACTGTGGAAACTGCAGCAGCAGTATTTTTGGCCTAATCTGACAAGAAGATGTATTCACGTTCTTGACTGTATTCCATTTGTGTAACTGGGAGGGCTACTAGTAGTAAAGGTAAGGACATCAACATATGCAGGACAAAGGCCTTATTCTGAAAAACCCCCAGAAACACTGCAGGAATAAACAGAAAGCTACTGAATCTTTATTCTGGAGAACTGGTACCTCGCTGTGTTAAGAGCTGTTCAGCTCAGAAACACAGATTTTTTTTTTTTGGATACAAGTCGAGAGAGATGGACGAGGATGTTCTGAACAACAGCTGCACTTACAAAAGGGAATTCTTCCTGGAAGAACAACTAAGAAAATAAGCAGAAAGGAACTGAGCTGCTTGCTAATTCAGTGACAATGAGGAGAACTATAAGCCTGCCAACCACCTAGAAATGTCAGTGTGTACCAGCTGGGACTTAAAAAAGAAAAACCCTGCTTAAATTACAGAGAAACCTGAAAAACTATCCAGTAACAGCAAAACTGCTCCTTCTGCTGCAATGGAGGTGCTGGCACCACTAGTAAAGATGAAAATTCAATTAGTACTCACTCAAGCTCAGCACACTACCACACACTTTTGACAGCTTCTTTCTTAGTTTGCAGAAGAAAAAGCTCCAAATCTTCCCTGCACTCACGTTGCTGACTCACAAGCCACCGCACAGGCTTATCAGAAGTTTTGTCCTGCGACTGCAAAGCGCAAATTCTCTTAAAATACAAGCCCAGACTAAATTTTTGCAGATCTTATCACGTCTAACAGCGCATTAGACACCGCTGGCTGCACACACACACACACACGGGGCACTTGTAGAGCTCCATATGCTGCCCAGCTCTTCCATTTGCCCACATGGAAATGCGTGTACGCAGAAAAATTCCCTTTCGCTGCTCAGTACTTAGTGGAATTAAGGACACAAGGACACTAAATAATCAGCATTTAGTGCGTTTGGTTGGTTGGCTGCGAGACGGTCCTTTTTCATCAGCCCTTTATCAGCGTGCTGTTAATTTTTTTGTTGTGCGGGGTTCTTTTTTTCTATTAGTTAAGGGATCCCTGCCATGACACCACACCCCAGGTGCCTCACACAGCACTCCATTATCAGGTTTTTAAATGTTTCGGTGCGGCGAGGCCACGAGGTACCGGGGCGGCGGCGTGTCCAGCCACCGCCGCCTCTTGGAAAGGAGCAGCCGAGGAGAGGCCAAACCCAAACACCGGCTCTAAAAATACCAGGCGGCGTTTCCTCCTCCCAGGCCGCACCAGCTGCTCTGCTCCTGCCCAACTTTCGCTGTCCAGGGCCACGGGGAGGTCAGGGCGGGCCAAGGAACACGCCGTGCCCCCCACGGGCGGGCGCTGCCCCCGGCCCGGGGCAGCCCCCGGCGGCTCGGCTCGGTTTGTCACCGCTCTGACAGGGGTAAACACGGCCGGGGCTGCTCCCCCGGGCAGCCCCGCACCTGCCGCCGGGCCCAGGGCTGCCCCCGCCGCAGGCCGAGCCCCAGCGCCCCCCCTCCG
>VYXB01003568.1:238905-283088 GCA_013397135.1 Pachyramphus minor | reverse complement strand
GGGATTGAGGGGATTGGGTGAGAGGGAATGGGGGATTGAGGGGATGGGGATGTGGAGGTGGGTTGTGAGGGGATGGGGTGTGAGGAGATGGGGAATGAGGGGATGGGGTATAAGGGGATGGGAATGTTGGGATAAGGAATGTGAGGATGGGGAATGAAGGGTTGGGGGATTGAGGTGATGGGGGGTTGAGAGGATGGGTTGTGAGGGAATAGGGAATGTGAGAGGATGGAGGGTGTAGGGTTAGGAATGTGAGGGGATGGGGTCTGTGAAAGGACAGAGTCCAGCAGGGTCCATTAGGTCCCTGATGGGTCTGGGTCCATGAGGGAAAGGGGTCCATGAGGGAAAGGGGTCCATGAGGGAGAGGGGTCCGTGAGGGAAAGGGGGCTGTGGGGGAATGGGCGTTGTGAGGGAATGGGAGCTGTGTAGGGTTGAGATCCATGAGGGGACACAGGCAACAGAGAGCAGTGGTGGGGAAACATAATTACATATGTGTGCACATATATATGTAGATATGTATGCATGTATATATGTGTGTGTATGTATGTATGCATATATAATTACTTCAAGCAACATGGATGCTTTTCCCAATTGCCAGGGCCACACTGTTGGATGCCCTGCTGGAACAGGGCTCCTCAAAACATGCAGAGCCACAGCACTGAGGAGTTGACCTTTGCCTCTGTATGCTACTCCATGGAGCCTGGAGGGCTGGAATACCCTTGGACTCAAACAGAAGGCTTGGCAGAAGACATCGAAGCAACTAATGCTGCAGGTCAGTACTGAAATTGCAAAAGAAAAGAGCAAACCCATCATTGTTCATAACATGGGGCTGTTTGCCCTAACACTGCTCGGTAGAAGGGTTCAGTGTTCAAGTGTTAGGAGAGGGAAGGTACAACAGGATGAAATGTGACCTCTCACCCCATCTCAGACTTCACTCATCCCCTCTCCAGCTCAAACTCCGAGACATTTTCCAGTGTTGCAAATTATGAGGCTTTTAATTATAGAATCCCAGACAGGTTTGGGTTGGAAGGGACCTTAAAGCCCATCCATTTCCAGCCCTCTGCCATGGGCAGGGACACCTTCCACTATCCCACATTACTCCAAACCCTGTCCAACTAACACTTCCAGGGATCCAGGGGCAGCCACAGCTTCTCTGGGCAGCCTGTGCCAGGGCCTCCCCACCCTCAGAGCCACAAATTCCTTCCCAGTATCCCATCTAGCCCTGCCCTCTGGCAGTTTAAAACTGGCATTTTCATTATAACAAGGCTATTTATACAATAAGAATTCTAATTCTCCGGCTGGCACCGAACGTGATTTAAATGGCTCGATGCACGAATGGGCAACTGTGCAGTTAAGAGAAGCAGAGTCGCTATAGCAACGGCATCAAATATGTAAACCCACCTAATCAAAGCCTCCTCGTCTAATCACGGCTCTGGGGCCCTGTCGTGGAGAGCACATTCAGCTGCTTTCCTCCACTGTCAGCACGGCTATGGCAGCTCTGAAACGCGTCTGAATAATGCAGCGCTGCACCTATAAACAAAAGGAGGTTGCAAAAATAACCTGCAAGGTCATGACTTCGTGCCCGGCTAAAAATAGCCCAAATTGGAGGCATTTAAAAACGCCTGGCTTCGTACCCGAGCCGCATAAATCACGGCTGCTGTGAAACCCGTGCTGCTCCGGGCTGGTCGGGGGGTCTTGCCCAACACACCGAGGGAACAGTTAGGGCCTTGCTGAAACACAGCACACAAGGCTTTGTTGTGAAAGAGTGGCTGTCTTGGAAGCTGTGCTGTAATGAGTCACAGCAGAGAAAAACCTGCACCCCAGGGAATGGGATTTGTCAGGGCTGCACGGTCCCAGTCTCCCAGCAATGATTTTTAATCGGAGGGAAGGCTGTCGTTTCCAGTCAGCACCCACTGCTTTTGCACCCACGTGTTCTCCCAGAAGCTCAGTGGTATCCCTTGTGGTCATTCTCAAATCCAGGCTGCAGACCTTTTCCAAGATACAGGTGGTGTGGAGATGTTCCATCTGGAGCATGGACCAGGCCTGGTCCATGCTTTGTGCCTTAGTGCAGACACACAGCCCCAGCCTTGCACAAGGTGGGCAGCAGAATCCTGGAATCATTGAATTATTAGGATTGGAAAAGCTCTCCCAGACCATTGAGTCCAGCCATTTCCCAGCACTGCCAAAGCCACCACTAACCCGTGTCCCCAGGTGCCACATCCACACAACTTTTAAATCCCTCCAGGGATGGGGACTCCAACACTGCCCTGGGCAGCTGTGCCAGGGCTGGACAACCCTTTGGGTGAAGGAATTTTCCCTGATATCCAATCTAAACCTCTCCTGACACAACTTGAGGCTGTTCTCTCTCCTCCTGTCCCTTGTTCCCTGGCAGCAGAGCCCGATCCCCCCCTGGCTCCCCTCTCCTGTCAGGGAGCTGCAGAGCCAGAAGGTCCTCCCTGAGCCTCCTTTTCTCCAGGATGAGCCCCCCCAGCTCCCTCAGCTGCTCCTGCTGCTCCAGCCCCTTCCCAGCTCCATTCCCTTCCCTGCACACACTCCAGCCCCTCAGTGTCTCTCTTGTCTGAGGGGCCCAGAGCTGCCCCAGCACTGGAGGTGCCTCAGCAGTGCCAGCACAGGGACGGGCACTGCCCTGGTCCTGCTGCCACACCATGGCTGGGACAGCCCTGGGGCCACTGGCCTCCCACCACAGAGTCATGTGCCATGGTACAGCTCAGCCCACACCCTGCTGATGCAAACTTGGCTTGTTTCAAGACAACATGGCTGCTTTACCCCAGTCTATAGGGACAGTAGTCCTGCACTTCATCTCACACTACTCCAAAGCCACCGAGAGCCTGTTACATTTACAGCTGATTCATGCCACTGCCTGTGCCATAGAACAGGAGGAGCAGTCATTTCTTTGTCCTCCCAAGGACTTTTATCACCATATTTGGTGCTCAGCACGGAAGAGTTTCTTTTGGCACCCGCGATGTTGTTGCTTTGCTGTTGCCAAGAGATCAGCCGTGAGCCCCTGGAGTTCCTCAGCTCTGCAAAACCAGCCATCCCAGCTCTGCTCCCTCTCTTGGCTGTGCCAGGGCAGCCTCCAGTGAGCGGTGTCACAGCTCTCCCACTACAGGCTGAGAATTCATTCACAAACTCGTAACACAACAGACAACTATTTCATGATAATTCCGTATTTCCTGTGTACACAGACCATGGCATTTTGCTGGGATTCCTCTTCAGAGGAAGCCAGTGGTTTGTGCTGAAGTAAAATGTCCCAAGAGCCATTCCATCACTGTTTGAAGGTGGTGTTCTTAAATCATGTCAAGGTGGCTTCTCAAATCACCCCTACCCTCCTAAAACCATGTTCTATTTCCCTTGTGAGTTTTCCTGGAATTTTGATAATTTTCTGCTTGTTTTTTTTCTCTCTTTGCTAAAGAGACCTTCCTGTTCCATTTCTCCCATGATAAACCGTTCTGATGGTAGCCACTTCACCCAGATGAACAGGAGACTTCTTGTTCTCATTCTTGAGATAGTTCTGTCTCTCCTTTCTGTAACATTTCCAGTTTTTCAAATATCTTATTTAAATCAATGTCACCAGAGCTGGACTCAGTGTTCTTGTTTTTTTATATAAGTGATTCTTGATGTAAATTAAAAAAAAAAATTAATTAAGTCTCTGTTCTAGTTGCCTAGATTTGTCTATTCATAGTGCTGGACTGTCAGTCCCATAAATACACTGATAATGTGGCTCTATGTATCCAGCTACTGAACAAATAATCTTTTAAGCAGTGGTATTAGTTTTTATCTAACTCAACCTCCGAAGTTTTTGCAGTACAGATTACCAGACAAGCTGTCTCTCAGGAGGTTTCTGTGGTTTGATAAACACTGGCCTCTTCACCTAATGCTCTTTATTTTTGCTAAAAAGAAGTGTTCGTTGTTAACCATGACAAGGTTGGCCTAATCCTTATACAGAGAGATGACCTGGCTGACTCTTCCCATTTACATTATGAAACTGCAGCAGGAATTAGGCTGCAAAGATGATTGTTACCCCAAGGCAAGGTTTGTGAAGAAAAATAGCATCTTTCCACCAAAATATAATACTTCTCTCCACAGACCTTGCCTATTTTACCTCTTTAACACAGTAGCATTGAGAAATGCCTTTGCTCCATTTCCATCATTTTTATTCTACTTCTGTGCAGTGATTTTATTCTTCCCTGTTTAAATGTCATTCTGCTTTAAATTCCTCACTGAGCGTTTTTGCCCTCAAAAATGTGTCCAGAGCAATCTCTGGCCCTGAGACCAGCTCACATGGGAACAGCCCACATCCATGCTATTCCAGAGCTTTACCACCCCAACCAGTGTCCACATGAACACCGTATTTTGGGAATAGCTAATTCCCACACAGTCCCCGGCAATTGTTTGGGAAAATGCTAGCTGGCCTCCTCCAGAGCTATGCCTGGGATTGTGCTAACGATTTAAATGGTGCAGGTAACAAAATTGCAGCTCCTGGAAACATTCTGCGGCGCTGTTATATCCACCCTGCTTAGGGGTGACAGGGCTTAAACACGCATCCATATGTGTCTGTAGGTCTTTCCAGCTGGGGAGCTTTGGCCTGCAAGGACACCAGCCCCTCCCCAGTTTTGATTAATCCTTCTGTCAGTGACTCATGTAACTCTCATTGTTTAAGCTATATTTTGCCTTCCCTGCTTTTGATCTTTTCAGGCCTGTTTGACCTCAGATCGTGGGTCGCCCCTACTCTGCTGAGCCTCTGAACAGCCAGGGACATGGTGAGAAAACCCTGAGGTGGGCTGATCAGGTGGTATTCAGACCAGGTAGAAGGAAGGAGCTTTTTATACTGAGGTAAATTATACTTAGAGTGGTAATTTTATTATGAGGGTGGCAAATTTTATAATGAGGGTGGCACAGTTTGCCCAGGGAAGTGGTAGATGCCCTGTCCCTGGAAACGTTCAAGGCCAGGGTTGATGGGGCTCTGGGCATCCTGGTTTAGTGGAAGACCACAGAGCAACCTTCAGAGGAGGAGGCCACAGCCTTTTTGGTGCTTTCATCCCCTAATAAATCTGCTTTTCTGCTGGAAATCGGAGTAAACCCCTTCCTCCCCACTGCTGCTGGCTTTATCAGCTGCATTAAAACCAGGTCGATTTATATGTGCTGTGGTCACTGCTCTCACACAGGGTGGTGCAGACACAGAGTGACCTTCTCTACACTGCTCTCATAACTGGGAGCTTTCTTCCAGAAATTGTCTACAGCAACCTACCTCTGTCCTCTGAATGATCTTCATGGACACCATGTTTCTTATATTTCTTCTCAAGTGGCAGAGCTCCCTAGTCTTGAAGGAAGGACAGAAGGACATTCAGGGGTTGGATGCACATCCTGGATCAGTGTGACCATATCAGCACAGGTCTGCAGCGTTAATTTGTGTCTTTGAGACTCAGTTCAAGCATGAAGTAGAGCAAGTACAGAGGGGAAGGACTGCCCTCTTCTGATCACTCAGCGGATACGAGGTTGGAATTGTCACGCCTTTATTTGATCACAGCGGGGATGAAAAGCACAAAAAACACAAATCCACTATGAGTTTAGAAGTCATAAAGTCCCACTGACCTCAGATAAGCTGGAAAGAGATGTCTTTCTCACCTTAGGGAGGAGTCTAAACCCATAGGTAGGGGTTTGGTGACACTGCGTGGGTTTAAGGCTTTGAAATCAACATACAGAGCTTTCTGGTCTCTTTCTCACCCAACACTGTGTTTGTGCGCTGCAGGGTGAGAATGGACCTCACAGGGACTCATCAGAGCCTTGACAATTAAAGGATGAGTCCCATTAGCACATGCACACTCGGTGACTCCTGATTCTGCTTTTAACATGAGAGACACCTCCCTCTCAGAGTGGGCTCTCAGGCAACTACACTGGTCTTTCAGGCTGAAAATCCTCCCTACTGAGAGCTTTTGTCTCCAAATGGATGTGACTGACAAAAAAAATAGAGAAAACTGCCAAAAAAGTTCCACTAGCCTTCACAGGTCTCAAATTGTATTGCCTTGAAATGCTACAACGGGAACTTTCTATACTTGTTAGCACAGTGTCAACACCTCAGCCCTGATTTCTCTGTGTCTAGCAAAGGACAGCATCCTGACCAATGCAAAACAACATAGTTCCCTACAAAAACAAGTGAGAGAAGATCTCATAAGCAGAGCACCATCTTGGCACTAAGGAGAAATGGCTTTTACTTTTTGAGTTATCATTCACTTGCTCAGTGTTGCTGAAGGCAAAGCAATCTGTGGGACTCTGCTAAAACAGCTTTACAGCTGCTGACCCACAATGTTCCATCTGCATCCTGCTTGGAATCCTTTGCATTTCAAATCATCAATGCACTCTCACTGGCCATGTATTTTAGGGTGAGTCTTAAAATATAACTCCTCCAGCAGGAGAGGGTTGACGTTAAAATACAGGATCATCAAGGTCAGGAAAGATCTGATGGAGGAAAGACAATTCCGCGATGAGTTTTTACATCTCAAACAAAGAATAAAAGCCATAAATCCTTGACATCAATTGTGTATTTTATAGGCATGCAATTGCCTTTACAGAATGCACAGACATCTGCACCAGGGACAGCGACAAACGCCTCAGTTATGAGACATCCAAGTAGGGAGCTATGAGCCAGCTAAAAAACCACTGTTGTAGAGAGAGCTTTGGCACTTATGCAGAGACTCTTCTGTAGTTTAAATTACAGAGAACTTGACTCCATCAAGATTTCATCAGCACTGCCGTGAGTGGAAGTCTCCAGTTCCTGACAACTTCCACAAGCAGGATTTTTCTTTTTTCTGAGAACAAGGGAACTTGAGTCTATTAAAAANAGTTTTGTTTTCCTCGATTCAAGGATCAGGTGGGCTGAGGCCAAATGAAGCCAATGCCAAGAGGCCCGTGAGGATTAAAGATGGCAGGACAGAGCTGCAGAAGCCACAGCTCTCACCTCCACTCTGGGATGTAAAAGCAGAGTGCTGAAGGAAGAAAACCAACAGCCAGCCATCACAGAAAGCTGTTAGAACAATTTATCCTCCCTAAATATATGTCAGTTTGTTCCTGACCACCTTTATCCTCTTCATGTTCCTTGAAATGCCTTCCAGGAGGATTTGCTGCTCCCTTTTTTTTTGCAGGGCCTCAGCTCAGGCTGTGTGACCTGCAGTCTCGATCACCCCCTGTTGTCCTGAGGAGGGTTTTGTGGTCCCTTTGTTATTTAATGTGCTCCCAGGAACAGCAACTGCTATTTGTGTGGCCTTTTGGATATTTTATTTTCCAGCAGGGCTTACAAAGGCCTGAAAAACAAGGCATTGTACTTTTTCAACTGCTGATAACCTCGTGTGAAGGAGACCTGTACATTTCCCCTGTCCCAAATATCGAGGAGGGATGCAGAATTACAAGAAAACTGGTGGCAGCACCAGGTTGCTGTTCATAAAGGTTTCAGCTCCTTATTTTGAGCTCCCCTGATATATCACAGGTTTCTCTCTAAGAGATCAAGAGGAGTTTCCCATGTAAATTTTTTAATAATGCTGCAAAGCACAAGCCTCTTGGGTTTTAAAAGTCAAATTTAGCAGGTACACCTGCCAGCTCAGTCCTAGATGGGGAGAGGAACACGGTTTCTCCCTTCTGCCTTCTTTGTCAGTGAACGTGCTGTCAAAGCTGAAGATGGGATTTAATATATTTTAGCCATACTGATGCAGTCCAGGTGACCTGCTCAGGGAGGACTCAGCTCACGATAAACAGTAAAATCTCCTCTTCTGTCCTTTTCTGCTGCTGAAATACCAATCCAGGCAAGTGTGCAACCACACACATGCAGGCAACAAAGCTGACTTAAATGACTCTGACGGCCACCCTGACGATGATGTGCTGAAATACTTTGCTGGGGAAAAAAAACCCTGCCAGATGTGATTCAGCAAGACAAAGCACCTCCTGGCTTCATTCACAGCAGCAGGGAGCACTCGGCACCCTGCAAACCCAGACCTACAGCTGCTCCTCCCTGCTCACACTTATCCAAAGAGGTGTGAACCCATTATTTCTCCCTGCAGGGGGAAACGCTTGATGTCAAATCACTGACCGCTGGCGCACCCTCCTGCAGCTTTCCTGCATCACAGGCACTAAAAATGGAAGTCTGATGGAGGAGGTAAGGTGACAGCAGGGCTCTGGCGCTGGGGGTGGCATCGGTTTGGGTCCCCGGAGGGGTTATCTGTGCGGGTTAAGCCAGGCAGTGGATGACGAAGGCCAGAACACGACTTTTGTGAGTTTCCCTGCAGAGGGCGGTCCGCCCTCGCCTAAGACAGCTCACGGCTCCAAGAGCCGCACGACTCTGAACTCAGTGTTTTAGGCAGGAGACACAACTCTTGCCATCTGCCCCAGGGCTGGAAAAGCGCTGCCCTGTAAAGCAACAGCTCTGGGGACATGTCCCCGAAGGAGACCTTTGTCTGACTGCAGCACTGCACCCCAGACATCTCAGATGGAAATGGGCTTCTTGTACCTGCTGGGAGCCTCTGAATCCACCACTCAGCTCCACTTCTCCCATGGCTTCCCACCTGCCAGGGTTTCTCCCTTCACACCCACTTTTCTCTGTCCATCTCCTCCTCAAAGAGCAGATCTGGGCTCTTTTACAGTGGCTGCTGGGCAAACAGCTCAGTGGGCCCTGCAGGAACCTCAGCCAGCAGTGGAGTCACAGTACCTGGGGCATGTGGGCTTGGTATCTGCCCTTCCTCTGGATGAGTTGGTGCAGGATGTGGGTTCCCTGCAGGCTGTCACTCCTTGTAACTTCGCTGCCCTAAACTAGGTGACATCTAGAGGTCCCTTCCAACCCAATCTATCCTATGACTCTATAAAAGCTTCACAATCAGAGAAGAAAACCAGAGCACATCTCACTCTTCACATCAGTCAGCCTCGAAGGTTTTTTTTGCATCCCCCCATTTTTTAGATGAGGTTAAGGAGACACACAGAGAGCTCAGCAGACCAGGCAGGAGCAGGTTGCAGAGCGAGTCCCAGAGCAGTGCTCTGGCTTGCTCCTAAGCACAGATTTGGAACACCAGGGCTGGCTAACAGAAACTGAGTGTGAGCACAATGATGTTCATCTGAAGATCCAGCAGCACTCCTGGGGGAACAACTCAAAGTGGCAGATGAGAGCATGGATCAGCTTAGCATTTACTGGCAGCTACTGTGTTTGAGGAACATAATTTAGAGTGACAAAGTACCTGCTGCAGGAACAGACCCTTGGTGGAGAGATGACGAACAGGTCTTGCCCATGTCTGGTTTTTAATGAGCCAGTTCAGTCAGTGTGAAATGTCAGTCGGTGCCTCTGGAGACAGAGGAGCCACAGCCAAGGAAGACACTAAGGCTCCTGCTGTTCAGCTGCTCTGTAAATGGCTCGGTGATTAAATATTTCAGTTTGTTGCTCAGTAGCTCAGGGGGCTGACATTTCTGCCACCATTGCCTTCGGTTCCCTGTTTGTTTCTCCATCAAAGGCTGAGCGGCAGCACAGCCTGGCTGAGGATTAAGGGGTGAACTGTCACTGCCAGTTCTCTGCAGACACACCACTACGTGCCAGCCACAGCTCTGTCCCCAGCCAGGCCTGTCCCTCTGCCACGGGAGGGTGGAGGAGCTCACCCAGGCCAGGGGGAGCCTGTCCAGCTCCAGCAGCACTCGGGAGGTGTCGGGGTGCAGCTCTGGGAGCAGAGAGTGGGATGAGATGTGCAGCAGCCATGGCTCAGAGGTGCCATGGGGCACGCACAGGCAACACGAGCCCCTGATTTGCTGCCAATTTTGGCCAGAAAATCTGATTTCTCTGCATCCTTCTGTAGGAAGAGAATGATGAGCTATCTGGGCTGTGGCACCACGGAGCTGCTCAGCAGGCTGAATTAGTGGCAGAAGCACTCAAATGTAAGGCCTTGTTTTGCTGCAGTGACAGCCTTTTCAGCCTGTGATGAATAACCATCATATACCATCTTCTCTGGAGAGAGAGGCTTTTCTTCTTCCTTCCTTGCACAGCTGAAAGTTGTGTGGGATTACACAAGGAAAATGTGGAGGTTCCTCCAATTAATTTTTAACTGTTTCTGGGAGGGCCCTCATTTGTTTCTGAACCTCACCAGTGACTGTTTACCTACACTGGACAGACAGCAGCAGTACACATCCCTCCCTCACACCCAGCTGTACCAAATGATTGACTCTGGAGTCTCAGGAGACCTCCTCAGGTGAGTGTCTCCTGCCCCCAGCAGTGACTGCTTTGGGGACAGATGAGTCCCCCTTGGGGAATGCTGCCCATCCACAAACATCAAGTTCATCAAACTGAAGACACGAGCTACTCTCTCGGGGGTGGAGTAACTTGAGCATTAACCACCTCAGTCAAGCTGGAAAAGCAGATGGTTTGAATGTGGACAGCTCAGACCCTCAGCGCACCTACTCTGTGGTGTGCCGAGCTCCTGCTTTTATTCCTACAACACTGCAGAGCAGCTCTCATCACAAAGAAGGAATTCACACCTCCAGAGGTGAAGGAGGGTGGCAAGATGTGGCTGAGCTTTGTGATGAGAGGGAAAGATGGAACCATAAGGATGGAAACAAACCTTCCCAGTCCAGAGGCCTGATCCAGAGGCTCCCTCAGGCCTTCAGCACAAAAACCCTGTGTGTTCCTTTGTGTGCACACACCCACACACAGAAGTCCTGCTGCACCTGGCTGAGCCCAGTTCATGAACATGGCATGTTCTTTTACCTTCCACCTCATCACTGTTGAGTGTTTCAGAGAAGGATTTAGCTGGATGACCAGTGGCTTCCCAGCATCCAGCTGCTCATGGGCACAGGTTCTTTGAAGAACAGAGGAAAAACGCTTTGGGCTGAATCCATTTTCTTCCCTTACTGCACGTTACTGCTTATCAGGGGAATCTCATCACCTCTGGATACTCATGTGCACTCCTCCCCATCCCATTTCCCTTCAGAAGTGTATTTTCACTGTCCTCACAGAGGGAGATGCAGCACTGAACTCGTGTACAGGGAGACTGCACTGGGAACTCCTGCTGGCACTGGAACTGCCAACAGGGGCCAGAGGGATTTACGACCACACAGCATATACATTTAGGGAACTTTTCTTCAATAAATTGTCACCTGAAACCTATTTGCCCCCATCCATATGACATCAACCCACACTTTTCTCGCTCCGAGAGCAGCAGGGTGACCACATGGAAACACAACAGCACTGCCTGTTCAATCACCCATCTCTATTCACAGCCAGATGGTAACTCATCCTGGAGCTCAAACTCCTCTTATAAATGTGACCTGGAAGAGTTCAAGCTGTTCCACTGATCTCCACTTGCCCCCTGAAATACCAGTGGGATTAACAGAAATGTCCCAGGATTTCGAAATCATCGCAGCAATAACCATGGAATTACTGCCTTCTCGGTCTTGGAGCCACACAGCTCACAGATGGAGGCATGGCATTCCCAGGGAGCTGGCTAGCCCAGCACTGCTCTTTCTGCACTGAAATGTCAGTGTGCACCAGAGGAGAAATGGCAGAAGAAAAAACAACGGCACAGAACCCCAGAATGGTTTGGGTTGGAAGGGACCTTAAAGATCATCCCATCCCACGCCCAGCCACAGGCTGGGACACCTTCCACTATCCCAGGTTGTCCAAGCTCTGCCCAGCCTGGCCTTAAACAGTTCAGGGATGGAGCAGCCACAGCTTCTCTGGGCAACCCATGCCAGGGCCTCACCACCTCCACAGCCAAGAATTCCTCCCCAGTATCCCACCTAACCCTGCCTCTGGCAGTGGGAAGCCATTATCCCTGGTCCCAGAGCCAATGCCACACACTGGTCAATCTTACCTGCTCTCTTCCGCAGACTGGACTATCCAAGTTTGTTTAATTACCTCAGGTTTTGCCCAAGATATTTATATCATTTCCAGTATGACCTAGGCTGGAATTCCCAGGAACATGAGGACAGAGCCAGTGTGCCCAGGAACTAAGCAGTCACCAGATGGGCTCCAGCGGGTTCTCACCTGTAGACACTGGAGCACACAGCCTAAGCAGAGTTCAATTCACACCCTGAAGCACCTCCACCTACATCTATTGCTATTTTCTGGGAGGAAACTCATGTATTGCTGAAACTTAAACCAATATACTGTGGGACACACAAACACTTCATACAAGTGACGCACACAGCAATTAATTCTACTTTTCAGTGTAGTCTGCGCTGTCAAAGATGTACTTGGGTATAATCCCTCCAGTGCTTCATAAAAATTCGCATAAACTTCCCAAAATGCCTCATTTTCACTGCAACGTTAATCAAAGCAACCCTTCCGAGATCCTTTTGTTGCGATCCATTCTGCCACAACCCAAGAGCTGACGGAGCAAGACCCTCTCAAAAAAGGTTGTGCTTTTTAAGAAAAAAATCTTCTTCCCCCCCCTGCCCTGGCCCGTGAATAAAATCCTACTCTTTGAATTTAGCAACATGATTGTTACCAACCAGCTCCGGCAGTGCCCAGATGGCAGTTCAAAACACCGTGGTGAGCACGGCTCCGGAAAGTGAGGATGCACTTTGAGGGGGCTCCATCCACCCGGGCATTGTGCTGCTTCAAAACCAAACTCTGCCTTTGAAAATGTCAAAGGCAACAATTCACGAGCAAACACCATATGGTGCATTTGTTCTCTTCGACTCCTCTCAGAATCAGCAGGAAAAAAAAAAGGGAACATTTCAGACCTCAAATGACTGCGTGCTGCATTATACAGTGTTCTCACTGCAAGCTCTCCAAAACTGTAGACGGTGGCATGAAAATCACTCAGAGGGACAGAATTGATCCCTCACCATCCAGCCCCCAACAAGCCCACTTGTAAAATTCACTATGTTGTGGTTTTACGCTGGGATCCAGGGGAGATCTGCATAGCAAAGAGTTCCCAGGATGCCCCTAAAGCCCCCTTAACAGCAAGCTGAAGTTGATTTTTTCATTACTCTAATGGTAAAGCTCTGAAGATCTGGTTAGTGCAGCTCTGTGGTGGTGTAGCAGCTGCTGAATCCCAACACGATTAAAAATAAACTGCAGTAAAAATAGTCATGTATTTGTGACTGGGGAAGAACAATCACCAACAGAACCATTGCAGGCATCATTTTGACATTCAAAGGAGCTCCTACATCATCTCCCTGATGGACTCCCAAGCCCCAGCTCGCAGCCAGTGGGTGGCTGTGGTGGAAGGACAGATCCTTGCATGGAGGCCAGCACGAGCATCTCCCACAGGTTCAGGGAGGGAGTTTTCTACTCCCTCTGTTCTCTTTCCAATAAAACCCTATAAAAGGCCAGCCACAAGGGCTGGGACCCACATCTCTAAGTCCAGGGTGTCCACCCATCCCAGTGCCACGTGGCCTCCGTGACCCTACAGATGGTACCATCAATGACAGCAGTGCTCCTTTTTACCTTTCAGGAAGTGCCACCTGCACGTTTATTGAAATATCTGATGGGTAATCCTGCATTGAAACAATTCTTCAAACTGCAAGAAGCAGCACTGTGCAGAAGTCACCACACTGGCGACAAGGAGTCAGTTCCCTCCCCGTGACCCTGAGCCCTCAGACAAAGCAAAGCTGGGTGAAAAGCAACCCAACACCAAATAACCCCAGCATGCAAATATTCATGCAGTGTGGGTCCTCATGGCCACTCTATGAGGCCTTTTCCAACCCAAATGAGTTCTGTGATTTGTAAAAAGAAACCTTGACACCAGGAACCGGAATAAACATTTCAAGTCTCATAATAAGCAAAATAATTACACGCTGCCACGCAAGGAAGGCTCAGGCCTTACATTTTATTGTTATAGATGAAAAACAGATCTGGCTTGTGATAGCTGAGCACACTCAGGTAACAAATTAAAGCCATCTCTCTTATCCCCTTTTCCCAGCATGTGACGCTGAGGTTTTAGAACAACATTAAATAACAGTTCATGAAGCGACATGGAAAATCTGGAGTGGCGGCAACACGCTCTGTTTGCTTCCCGTGAAGTTAATATTACACTTTAACTGTGGGCCCTCAAGACAGTATTCAAGAGCAAAACTGTTTCTTTCATGGCCATAATAAATAGTCCCGTAGGCCTCTGGTGAAGACGTAGCAACCCGCGGAAAATGGCTTCTGGTTTCAGAGGACGTGGCGACTGATGCCGAGGGAAAACACCGGTGTGGTTTGATCGCTGACAGCTCCTTGTGTCAGCGCGTCTCTGTGTTCAACCCAACGGTAGCAAACTGTCGTTAAATCTGTCAGAAGAGAGTTTTAAAAGTCAGCTTTCACACCGCTGATCTTAACCTTCAGGTTCAAACTCCACTGGCTCCCAGACATCCGATTCTCCGCTGACGCCACTGCAGCGTTGGTGCGTCTCCCACCAGAGGATGGGCACTGTCAGCTCCTCTCCTGGCTGGCACCAGGGAGAGATGGGGCACAACCGTGGCTGCTGCCACCTCCTCCTCTCTCGGCACACACTCCCTGGAGCCCAGCAGTCCCGTTCCCAGCCTTTGCTGGCTGCTGCTGGGTGCACAGCAAAGCTGAGAGGGACCACGGGCAGCGAGCTCTGGGCTGCTGGGGCTGGACTGGGATCAGCTCCAGTGCAGAGGTCAATGCTCCTCGGTGTCTGAATTTCCCCCACCAACAGTAAAAGTGCTGAGCTTTAGCTGAGGTATATCAATTATCTGAGACACACTGAAAGCCAACCCTCTGTTTCTCCTTCATCTCCCCTTTCTAAACCACTCTGGGGGACATCCAAACGCTCAAAGCAAAGACCAGAGACAAACTGCTTTGCCTTCCAAATGCCTTCCCCACCTGTTTCCCAGGACCTCCACCCCATCCCATGCAGCTGGCAGCCTTCACACCTATGCTGCTAATCAGTGGGAGGAATGGCATTTCCATCACCCCACGGTGAGGTCTTCACAGTAGGAAGATGTTTTGGGGCTTGTCAACACCTAACACAAGCTCTCCTGCAGCTAAGCCTGCACCTGATCCCACCAAGAAGAGGAACCAGGGTTAATACAGTAAATGCTGCTGTTTGTTATCTGATCTCACGTGAGTTTTCTTCACATCTCAGAGTATTTAGTAGATTACTTGCTAAGAGGGTGGAAATAATCTGTATAGGAATAGTTAAATATGGACCTTGGAGTTCCTAAGAACAGCAGTTCCCCTTTTACAAATGGAAGCAGTGCCACTGGGCTGCGCAGCACAGCAACACAGCGGCAAGGAAAGCAGAGACTGGCTTTTATCACACTATTTACAGATTTTCCACCTAAAAAACTGCCGAGTTTGGTTAAATATAAGTACAGAACATTTCTTCCATGTACAAACTCCTGTTAGCTGATTAGTAATTAAGGTGCTCAGAAGTGTGGATGAAATCAGAAGTTACAGTAGATCAGCTGTGTCTTTTGTCTATTTACACACCACGCTCGGTTGCCTGCTGACACCAGCATCTCCCAAAGAAGCTGGAAGCAAAGTGGCCAGTGATGGCTCTAATGCCACAGGAACTGTTGTTTCCTTCACAGGGTCTTTGTCAGAAGGTAGAACAGTAGTAGTTTAACTCCTTTTTTAATAGGAAAGGTGGGTGCCCTCGCTGAGTGTGTGTAGCTGGTGGTGCCAGGCAGCAGCACACAGTGGGACACCCTGTTTCTGGCTCTCAGCTCCTGTCCAGCCCTTTCCACTGGGATTTTCTGATCTGCTGGGCAGATGCCCGAGGCAGGACTCACAGCACCAGGTTGTTACACTGAAATGCATCATATGGGGCCTCCCAAGTGCTTGGAGAGCTCAGCTCTACCCAGTGCGACACAAGGGAAAATTTAGGTGTGAGAAACCAAACCAGGAGCACACACCTAGCAAAAATCCTGTCAGAAAAAATAAAACAACCCCCCAGGTGGCTCATATTTTGTGGGTCAAATTTCTTCCCCATTATCATTCTTGAAGAGTTACTTTCTGTCTGATGGCCAAACTCTACCTCCAGTTCCATTCTCTGCTGACCGACAGCCGGCCATAGACACTGCCTGGCACCACTTCTCTCCGTACCTGTACTCACACAGGTGCCTCAGAGGAGCTCAAAGTTTGTCGTTTTGGGAACCTGTCAAACCACGATGGTATCTGACTATACTGAAAATTTTGTCCTCGTCATTTTAAGTTGCTATAGAAAAAGAAAGGTAAAGGAGATGATCTGACTTCTGTTTGTAAACCTACCATGTACTGTCATTTTTCCCCATGTACACTTAAGTTTCAAACAGGTCCCAGAGATTGCAAGGCAAGAGTGTTAAGGCAGTATAAGAAACTCAGTATTTCATTCACACCTCTTGACTCCCTTGGAAGGAATCAAGAGGGGCATGTGGTTTGTGCTCGCCTTTTCCGAAAAAAGGCATTTTGTACAGTGTGAAAAGCGGATGCTCAATGACAGTGGGAAGCCACTCAGCCCTGGGCAATGGCCACACCACCCGAGAGGGAGAGGGAGGTGCAGCGGGGTTCCCCTCACCACCGCTCCTTCTGGTACACCTCTGTCTGTACGATCTCCCCGGGGTGCTCAGAGATGCAGGCCCCGTTGATCTCATTGAGCTTGTTGTCTGGAAGATCCTCGGGTTTTGTGCAAAGCTTCAGCGCCCTGGAGATGAAGACGTCCAGGTCAAACTCGGGGTCCGTCTCCCTGCTCACCTCGGTGGGTTCCTTGTGGAGGTGGTGAGGAGAAGAGGGCAGGCTCCGCTCCTGGATCTCAGGAAGAGAGCTGGGACACTCCAGCCCCACCTGCGTGCTCTTCACCCACTGAGCAATCTCCAGGAAGAGGTTGGATGGTTCTTCTTCCAGCGACAGCTCAGCTGCAGGTGCTATGGTTGCTCTTTTCCAGTGGGACAAATCTAGGATTAGCTTGGGCTCTGAGTAGTGATGGGGTTTACTGTCCCTCCACAGCAATTTGTCCAAGTAGGAAGGTGACCCCACTTTGTAATCACACGATTTCCCACAATCTGCATCAAACACTCGGTCCATGGACGAGTGGGACAGCTCCAAGAACCTCTCCGAGCTGCTTTGTGAGTATTTCCGTGGATCGACCTGTGCTTCCTCCGCAGTGGATTCTGACCCCGCCCGGGGGTCCCGCTGAACCTCATCCATGTCGTGGTGTTTGTCGTGTCTCCAATCCAAATCGGAGGAGAGGCTTATGTGATACCTGTGAAAGACACACAGACAGTGGCTCCTTTGGAAACAGCAGTGCTCAAATCAGTATCAGCTGCTGCTGATAGTTCAGCCTTTGGCTCGCTAAGACCTGCAGATCTCTAATGTCTTATTGATATTAGAGACATTTTTCTTGTGTGTTAAAGAGCCAGTGGAGTGAGTAACTTACCAGTCTGAGATGCGACCAGGAGCTGGAATAAAAGCCCAACAACCAAACCAACTGTCCCCTTCCTTTAGCCCTTTGTCACCTTCCCTCCACTTGGGATCAAAACACAATTAACAACACCAATAATCAAACTGTGTGTCAGCCCACGAGTACCACGGTGTGAGGGCTCCTTGTTCGGTCCCCACTGAGGCTGGACATCACCAGTTTATTCTGACATCAGGGACTGAGAGTATCCCTGAAGGGTCACCTTGCTAAGTGATACCTTCTCAAATTAGTTTAACTCCCCTGATTGTAATTACCTGACAACACCTCTTCTTAGCCATGGTTTTCAAAGTGACATCTAATATACTGTTTCTTAACAGAAGAAGTTAACAGAGCTGCCTTTAAAAGACATGTTACCCCAGGCTTTGGGGCTCTGTCACGGCAACAAAACACTCTTCAGGTGTTCCACAGCAAACAGGCAAAATCATTTCTTGTCTCCAAAACACTTGGCTTACGCTGCAAACTTTACAGCCCTACAGCAGACGTCTCCAGCTGGGTGGAAGGACACTCTAAGTGTCACACCAAGAAAGCCAAGAGAGAAAAAGGTGACAGGGTGACCTCCACTAACTGATTTGCTGCTTTGGGGGCTATAACTGGCAGGAATGCTGGAGCTACGGGGATATACTGAAGACACGCATCCTCAGGAAAGCTTCCAGCTTTCCTCTTCATCTAATTGACCTGGTTGTCCCCCCCAGCCTCCACTCCGACACTTGCTCACTCAGGCAAAGAGATTAATAATAATGAAGGCAAGGGATTTCTTTAGGTAATTTTTCCAGTGCTGGTGAAATACAGTGTATTAAGAAGGCAAGGAGATTTAATTGCTATGCAGAGAGGAACAAAGCTGCAGACATCCTCAGCCAGCTCATCCCACTCAGCTGGAAGGAGTTCTAGAGAAAAAATGAACCTAGTTAATTCCTAGCTGCTTATTTTGTCCTACCTGCTCCAGTACTGGGACTGGAGCAGTAAGTGTGGTAATCATCTAGGACATGAGAGACCTCAGCCTAAAGCTTTGATCTGCTCCAAACTTCCAGTATGGCTTTCAGCAAACCACAGGAATGTCAACACAACTAAGGATTTTTTACAAGACCCCCAGATCTGTGGTCTCTGGTGCTCACACCTTAAAAAGTGACAAATACAGTGCTCCAAACCAGTCCCTGTCCCCAAAAAGGTAAAAGAATTACATTATTGTACAATCTGTGTTATAGGAAAAGAGGACAGAGGGAAGGGCCATAGAGTCACTTAAAACTCAAGTGACAATGCAGGCTGTGAATAAAACCCAAAAGCAGAAAGGTACTCAGTAACTGGGACGTGCAGACTCAACATCTGCTCCCTGAGGAAATCAGTGATGAACCTCTTGTTGGCTCTGGTGAGGTGCCAGCTTGGGCCAGCACTACAACATGGCATAAAGAAGGAAACACAGGTACCTTTCATGGGTCTGGAACACGAGTGATGGAATCCACTCAAGGGCAGGTCAGGGACTCGCCAATCAAGTTCTGCCTCAAGAATTTAAGCCAGTATCTGGTCTCTAGCCCAGCCTTGGAGACCTTACCTGTCCCAGTTGGACATCTGGCTCTGGTTGGCTTCCATCAGTAGAATGTCATCAATCTCGTCCTCAATCCGGAACGGGTGCTGGGACACGGGCTCGTCCTCGGGGCAGGAATACTGACTCATGTAGGGGTGCTGCAGGCCCATCTCGGCCGTTAATCGATCCATGGGGTTAAAGGTCAGGATTTTCTCCAGAAAATCAATAGCTGGGGAGCACAGAGAAACCAGCTCACTAATTCCTCAAAAGCAGTGACAGCGTCCTTTCCAGGATGAGTCTCGTGGAACCCCCATAACAAACCCCCTCGAAGTCGGGGAGGAATGAAAGGCCACACCCCAAGTGCACCTACACCAGGCACTTCTGTCCTTGCTGCACCCATCTCACCTGCCATGGGAGCCGTAGGGAGCAATCCTGCAGCCCTCCTCGGGTGTCACCTCCTCCAGCAAGGCAGGAGAAATGACTGTGAGAGCATCACCACACCTCCACGGGACAGCGTGCGTGTGTGACACCCCGTGCTGTGGTCCTGACCAGAACTGTAAATCACACCCCCAAAAAAGGCCTTTGGATGGTGTCAGGACTCGATTCCATGCTCTCAGATCCATTCGACAAGCACGCTGCACTTCAGACGACTGATTTCACATCTTTACACGCGACTGAAGTGGATTAGATTTACTGCAATTTTTAAAAGCCTTCAGCGTGACCAATGCTATAAGATTATTTTATTATTAAAGAATTCTGCATGGCAGAAATTATTTCAGAAAGACTGTGGTGCATGAACTCTTCCTACAATGATGAAGGAGGAAATTTCAGTGCAATGAAAGTCACTAGAATTAAATCTAAACGTAGAGGACTTGTGAGTTCTTTGATGACTCTTTTTACTGAGGTTATGAGAAAAGACAAAATCCAAAATCCTGTCACTGAAGTTGCTGCTTGTCCAGCTGACTCTTTCCAGCAAAGTCCCTTTGAGTTCAGACAATACAAATAGGAATATACCTTTCTCCAGTTACAACTTCATGCTGCACCTTCAGAAACGTCCCCATTAAAGGTGTAATTGTGCAAATGGGACAGTTTCTTTAGGAGCAGAGTCACTCAGCAGAAAGGGCAGCCACATCTACTGCCTCAGTGCTTAAACATTAACCAATATCCGATGGTCTCCCGCGAGGTTATTTCATCACTTGGACTAATTAAGTAGGAGGCAATCAATAGCTCCATAAGGTCACTGGCTGTGGGCACGAAGCACGGTGGAATGACATATTACAAGTTGTATATTACAATATATTGCGGGTCAGAGAGGCAGGAAAACCACCATGAATTGTGTGAGGGGCACAGGTGACCTTTCTTCCTGCAGTAATGACAGGGAATAAATCTGTCCCTGTGTGGTGGAGGCTGATGTGGTCCCTGGGCACCCTGGGCCGATGGATATCAAAACAAACAGGGCTTGGAGAGAACCTCTGGGCTGAGCCCTTTCTTACAGCCCTAGGAGAGGCACAGGAAGACAGGCATGCACCTTCACCCTTAGGAGCTACCTGTGAGCAAGCTACAGCGTCCTGAGTGCTGTCCTGCAGCCCTCACCTTCCCTGGTGGGATGGTGAACAGGACCTGGGGGATCTGTGAGAGGACAGCAATGGGATGTGTGACCTACAGGTGCAACTGCAGCCCCCCCAATATCTGAATCCTCTCCACCAGCTTTCATGCACTTGCCCTTTGAGGACAATTCCTGTGGGACCCTGAGGACACCAGCCTGAGAACACGACAGCCAGGGGAAGCCCCAGGAGAAGGACACTGCCAAAGGCAGCGGGCACCACTGTACCTTCACTGTCCACCTCGGGCAGCAGCTTCCTCAGCGGCTTCCTCACTTCCCACGTGCTGTTGATGAACATGGGCATCACCTTGAGCAGCTCCTCCTTGTCCTCCTGGTGGATGACAGGGATTGTCTCCAGAATAAGTTGCATCTGCTCCAGCTCATGGCCCCCTGAACAAGCAGAAAACAGGCAGTGAGATGAGACACAGAATTTAAATCAGGGCAAGAAGTGTGGTATGATCAGCTCCAGGGGACCCAAAGCTTCACCTTTAAAGGAATGCAACTGCCCGGTGTCTGTGCTGTCCTGATGGGAAAGGAGTTTTCTGCCCCTCTCCCGCTGGCTGCTGGGCACCAAGACATGGCTCTGAGGGTGATGGTCCCCACAAACAACTGCTGTGTGCACTTGTATGTTTGCAATCCCTTTCTTTCAGGACACGTTTATCCGCACACGCCCAGGCCCCCACTCAGGACTGGTTACCAGTCAATGAGAGGAGAGGAGCAGTGGTGCCAAGGGCTCATCCCATCCCTCAGCACACTGCTGGATGTGACCAAGGGCTCCGTGGCTGATTTCCAGCCTCCAGCATGTGCAGAGAAACAAAAAGTCACACTACTGATTTTGTGTCTGCCAGGAAAGCCAGTTACAAATATTCTGTCATCAGAAGCAGGACTAGCCATTTAGGCAGCGAGCTGGCTGGGGCAGGCAAACCAGAGGGGATTTTTGGGCTACTGAGTCCCTGCTGTCCCAAGTCATGGATTTCATGTGGCTTCAATGGCAAGCAATGCCCTGCTGATCCACAGCAAGAGGAGTCAGCCTTATTTACAGCACACCACTTCCAGTGAGGAGGGTGAGGAGGCCAGCTTGCAGGGGATGGTGGAGACCACTTGCCCTGAGGAACTTCTGGAGGTCCCTGGCACCTCACAGGGGCTCCCCTCCCCAGCCCAGAGCACCCTGTGGGTCTGTAGGAGGTTTCCAGACTCACACCCACGGAGCTGACCCCAAACACAACTGCCCTGGCCAAGGGCAGGTCCAATCATCAAGGGAATGATTGACAATACAATGAAACCCTTTGGAAAGGGTCTCTCCATCCACAATGGCCTCATCACTCCAACAGGGTTTGGTTCAATCCACTCACGACCACTTTTACCCACTTTTCCCCCAAAAAGCAGAGCTCAGAGCCTGGACATGGCTGTGAACTTAGACAACCCCAAAGCAACACTGGCATTAGCCCAGCTGGTCACTATCACACCACATCAACTCACAACAACACCTCAGAACAAGATAAAGCAATAGGAAAAGCACAAAAGACAGAGGGACACCCTTCCAATATCAATCCTAGCAAAATAAATTCACTTTCCTACAGAAAAACTCATTTTAGGTCACTTAGAGATTCACAGCACGGCTCCAGAGGAAACTAAAGATAACTACCAGGAAACCAACACCTTGTTAGTCAGGCTAATTCCCAAACTGTGATCAAAATTACTGTGCATTGAAAGTCACAAAGGCTTGGTGGCTGTTCCCTCAGTGCAGCCCCAGCCACTGCTCACCAAGGGTACCTGGCAGCCAAAAGGCACTGTGATTAGTCACACAAAGAAGCTGCTAATGCAACACTGGAAGCCTTGAATTATGGCTCTCAGGAAACATAATTCTCCTCCATTATCCTCTATTTATGTAATTCCCAGGGACCTTTTTTCTGAAGGCATTAATTCCTGAAAAGAAAAACATGAACTATAGGCAGAACAAATGCAGTGTGCTGTCGTTATCCAAGGAGAGAACAATCTGCATCACATCTTGGAAAAGGGAACCCTTCTCCAGGCTTGCAGCCAACTCCTGGGGAAGCACCCAAGGCCTGTGAGTAAGCCCTGATCCCATGGGGAAAGCCCCTCTGCCACCTCCTAGCTCTGCCCCACTGGTGAACCCCATGGAGATCTGCAAGGACAGATCTTTTCTCTTTTTTACTCCTTCTCTCCTATTTACTCCTGCTTCCACTAATGATGCTTTCAGATAAGCTTCAGCAGCAGAAGGTGGAAAAGTCACTGGAGGGAGCTGTAGCTGCTTAGTTACGGATGCTCTTCCCTGTTTTCCAAGCTGCTCGCTGTGGGGAGCTCTCCAAGGATCTGCAAACCGGATTTTAGCTGTTGGAGATGTGCTTCACTCCTGCAAGCTCTGGGATAACCAGGCCTGTTGTGTGACCTCCTAGGGCTCTGCCAAGCCCAAAGCTGCTCCTCCCACCACAGGTAACAGGCTGAGGGGAGGGGGCTGGGGGCCCCTCTTTGCTGGATGTTCATTAATTTGTGCGGGACAACGGAAGCAGTGCGTGACATCTATTCCTAATAACCGATCACCTTAATTCACCTGCGTTGCTTAAGCACACCAGATAGACTACTGAGTTAATTACATTGATTTATGCTAAGCACTCCTTTTAAATTGTACCACTGACGCACACTCAAAAAACCATTTATCCAGTGCAAGGCAATTACTGCAGGTTTGCAGCTCTCCGTGAACTACATCACCATGACTTCCCACAGCGTGTTCGCTGGTGACTCTCACGAAGTCTCATCCTGCAGGGACGGGGGCTGCAGCTGGCTGGGGGTAAACTCCTTCTCCCAAGCAGAGAGGAGAAAAGCAAAAGCAGAGATGAAGCCCATCGTTGGATTTGAGCTGTTCCGAGGGGCTGGGCTCTATTCTCCTGCCCTTTGCACAGCAGCAGATGAAAGGTGGACACCACAGTTACCCTGCCTGCTGCCAGGCTCCCACCCTGGCCTTTCTTTACTTACTGGCATAGGAGGAGGCTAGGAAAATAGGGCATAAGGCCAGAGCCTTCCCATAACAACTCTACAGGCTATTTTTAAAGCAACCAAAAAGGAATATGTATTTTGAGCTTCGGTTTTGATCCCCACCCATTAACTAAGTACCCTGCCAGCATCTGGGGGCTTATTAAGCAATTGCACTGGGCTGGAAAGCAGAGAAGAAGGGATGCTCACAGCATGTGTCTGGCTGAGCCCAGCCTGTGATCTGCCAAATCCCATCTCCTCATCTCTAACCTGCTGTGGATTCTCAGGAACCAGCCTGTAAAGTAGGTTCTTGGCTGCTCTGGGGCATCTCGCCCAGGCAGCAGGACAGGATTGATCTCACCTCCAGCCACGTGTAACACCATCATCATGGGCACGTCTGCTTGTTCTCCAGATGCTCTTAATGAGCATTATCAGAGACATAAATATCTCTGAGGCACACTCCCTCTCGTCTAAGGCAGATAGCAAACAGAGCTCACACGAACCCCGTCCTGGGGATATTTTTGCCTCTGGCCTGACCATGAAACGAGCTTTAAAGACCGGCTTGGATACCTCATGGTCTCAGCCAACGTAACTTCTACCCTGGGGTTCAGCACCTCCCAGCGAGACCAGAAAAGGCCCTGCATCTGCAAGGACAAGTGGCATGTCGAGATGTCCCTGCTCCTGGAATACCTCCTGAGCAAACAGCAGGAGCAGCCAGGTTGGATGCGTAATTTTCAAAGCTGAAGTCCCTGGATTTGAAAATTCTGGGGAGGCTGAGGACAAGACGAAGATAGGAACGGGAGGCAATTCTAATGATCTGCTCAAAATTACACTGACTGCTTATTTTTTGGCTTTCACAGAAGAAACATGGAAGCTGCAAGCAGGAGCGGGGAGGGAGCAACAGAGCAGCTGCAATCAAGCACTGGCTGCGGAGCTCTGCGGTGCGCTGAAATATTTGTGAAGAAAACGTCCTTCTCCATTATTAATGGGTCTAATTATTTATTTACACAACCCTGCAAAAACAGCTGCTCACAAAACGTGTTAAACCTTGTCATTCAGCACACTAACAGGCGATGGAGAGATGACTGAAGAGAGACATTGCTGCAGACCTCGGGCAGGGAAGCAGCTCCTTCAACAGGCAGAGAGCAGCTGCTTCATCCCTGAATGAACGGCTCCGTATCCCAGCTTGGGAAGCACAGCTCTGCTCCTGACAATAGCAGTTTTGGGACTGTATCAAATAACTTTTTTAGGCTTCTCAGGAGCACCAGAGCTGAGCTTCAAATGCTGCAGAAACAACTACAAGCTTCTTGCTGTGCCTCTGCTGTTTTCTTCTCCTTGCACTGCACCTTTACAGCTCCCACACCTGCTTACAGGAAAATCCTGAAAATGGCTGAAAATGGGTAGTGGAATTACAATGTCTACACTCAAAGAAAAAGAAATACCTTGATGAAATCAATCATGATTTGAATCCATGGCTCAGAGTACAAACCTCTTGGGACAGGGCACCACTATGTCCTGACCTTATATGCCACCCTATGTTTATTTTTTAGCATCCTTCCTCCCAACAAAAAGCTCTTGTTTTCTGCTGGAAACACAGGAACAGAAAAAGGTTTTGTTGTTTCATCAGAGCTGCTCTTTGTTTAAGGTTTTTCTTTTGGCAGCCGACAGTCCCTGCTCAGCAAGGCTTGGCACAGAGGCACCGCCGACCCCGGCCAGCCTCGGACACCCACAGGGTGCAATCACACCCAGCCCACCACGTGGCCTTCCCAGGGAAGCACAAGGAGTCTGAGTGAAAACCCAACTATTCTCTGTCCCTTAGGGAAGTTCTCACCAACCAAGGGACCCTCTAATAGCAGGGGCTGCACAAGTGAAGCTTGTTCTGGAGACACTCCTCACGTCTAATAACCAACTGCAGGATCCCTGTAGCGAATCTTGGCTGGCAAGGAGAGAGGGGGGATTCCCTCTGCCTGGCTAGAAAGTCTCAGAATTGGGCAGCAAGGAAGGAGGGAGCAAAAAAATGAATCAACAGGAGCCAGAAACCTACCAGCAAAGAGCATCCTTCCCGTCAGCATCTCGGCCAGGATGCAGCCGGCCGCCCACATGTCGATGGCTTTGGTGTAGTTGTTGGGCGAGAGCAGGAGGCGGGGGGAGCGATACCACTTCGTCACTAAGCCTTCTGAGAGGTAACCCTGAAAGAGCAGAGAGGGAGAAGGTCAGCAAGGAGAGCTTGCAGAGCTCCTCCCCAGTCAGCCCTCACTGCCCACCGCAGCCCCACCACCAGATCCCGCAGGAAAACCTGCCCACCACGCCTGTGCTGCACCTGAGGCAGGCTGGGGGTTGGTTGTCTGTCGTGCAGGAAGCAAAGACATGAGGTACACCACTGGAGACAGAGATGCTTCAGTGCTCCAGGAGGCAAAGCACTTATTTGCTGTTTTGTCACCATGGTATTGAAGCGTGTTCTGCAAAGGACAGATGGCTTCAGTAGCACGGATTTGCAGATCACACCTGCACAAGTTATTCCAGGTCACCTTTAGAGTACTCTAGATGTATTCTATAAATCCCAGTCCCCCCATCTGAGACATTTTGGAAGTTTAAACACATTATTTAAGTACTCTCCTGGGTCCCTGCTAGAACCCAGCAGTGTGTCAAGGAAGCCTTTCCCAGCTCAGGACCCCGAGCACAGTGCTTAGTTTCCAAACATTACCAGTCTGCAATCTTTATCTCATTCCACTTCTAGTTAGTCCTGTATCTATAGTTCTTCCACAGCTACCCAAACTGCTGGTAACAGCAACCTATGTACTGCTGAATTCCCACAGATCCAACTTCCAGCACTGATGCTGAAAATGAATTTCTAAAGGTCAGGAGCTCCCAGGGGAGCCCAGGCAAGGGTAGCCACCACTGGGTCAGCCCAGTGGGTGCCAAGGGGGACACAGGACCCGAGCAGAGGTGGCACAGGGAGCGTGTGGGGCTCCAGGAGGGCAGTGCCCGGGGATGCACTCAGCAGGATCCAGCCTCTCACAGAAGCCTGGTGAGTTCACCCCACCTGAGTCCTCAGGATGCTGCTGCAGCGAACCCTGTGTGTCCTGGGAACTGCGGGCAAGCCCAGGCAGGAAAATAAGGGAATTGTCAAAGAAACAGATTTAGGGAGGAACGTCAGTGCCACGTGGAAGGAAAGCCTCCTGGACCAGCAGATGTCTTACAGCATTGCTGAGTGGGTAACATAGCTGCCAAGGGCTCCTAGCCAACACTCCTGAAAATAATACGACATGGGATAAGTGGGAAAGCCCTTCTGGGGAACATCTAGCTGATGCAGGGATAGGAAAGCCTGAGCCTGAGCCTGGCCTCGTAAATCCCCTCCCTCCCTTGTCACCCTGCTGGTGGGGTAGAGCCCCATCCTCTGTCCTGCTCTGCTTACAGCAGGATGGTCAGTCGGGATGCCTGACCCGGATTTAAAGGAGCTCCCAGCAGCATCCATGGGACCAAGACCTGTTGTCCCTTTGGACCACGGCCCTCCCGCTCCTGAACTCACCCGGGAGACACACCACGAGTGCCAAGCAGCTCCTGCTGAAACCAAGGGGATGGGCTGTCCAAGCCTGCAAACAACACTGGCATCCCAGGGGAGGGCCCAGCTCTCACCACTCCCAAGCTCCAGGGCTGGACGTGGATGGCCATTTCACCGGGATAACGCCGGGATATTCATAAGTGGCATTTTCTGTACCAAACACCACGCATTAACAGAAGGAGGTGGATTGAAACGCAGCAGAAGTGGCAAAGTAAAATTAAATTATAAAGCTGAACTGCCTTTAAATGCCATGAAGCATTTGGAGAATGTCAAAATGCAGTGACAGCACGAGCACAGTTCACATAAAAGCTTAGTTAAAAACTCCATCCCCACTGATTTGGTTTCACAGGCTGTTTTCAACTGCAGTAAAGCTGCAGTTGTGCTACACAGCATCTCCTGGGATGTTACAGGATACATCTCTCCACCCAAACACGAGAGCAGTGCACCACCACAAACACCACGAGGTTTATCACGCTCCCCTTCCCCCAGTGCAAGTTTTTGTGCCAACTTCCAAATGTGAGGGTGGTCAGGCTTTTAATCATAAAGGGCTTGCTTCTAAAAGAACATTTTAATTTTGGCCTTCTTACGGTAAGTTGTAATGGAGACTGATTAGCTGAGAATTTTCATTTAATGCTGTTATATTTTTGCTAATGCTGCTCAATCAGAACGAGCACAAAAGCCCCCAGGCATTACCCGATCAAACCACCACTCCCCAGCCACTGCAATTATCCCCAACAACGGAGAAGCTGGTATTTATTGGAGAATCCTGAAAAAATAAACTTTGAGGACTGCGATCCAGGGCAGTTCATAGCTGGAGAGATTTCTCCCCTTTCCCAGCAAAGGAATGCCACTCTCCTCGCGGATTTAACACTGTTCACACGTTTCTCCTCTCTGACAGCAAGATGGATTTGAGCTCTCGGGGGTGTGTGCACCATGCAAACTGCATGAGCAACACACTGCAAATATCTGTAAGTCGCAACAAGCCAAACATTTCCCTCTCCAGGCATTTCTAATGTATTGGAGAAAATTCCCTGCAGAAACTCACTGAGTACTTTAGACACATCCTCAGTCCCTCCGCTGCTGTGCGGGGTTCCTGGCAGTAATTAGTTATCAGCACTTCTCATGGTGCTCCCATCCTGTGTCACCCAGCGCCCTGTACCTGAATGTCACCTCCCTTCTCCCACCTGCTGAATAACCCAGCCCTTGGACCACCCACCTCTGAGCACAGGAAGGTCCCACAGAGAGGAGAACCTGCAGCTTCTCCCCATCCCACCCCCTCGTGGGCCATTCAGTTGGCCCCCCCCCCCCACTGCTTCCCAGAGCATTCCACTGCTGGGCTCTGCCTTATCCCTTCTTTTTCTCAGGGGGAAAATACTGGGAAGGACTGATGGGGGGGGGTGAAAATCAAGAGTTTTCAGACCTGGCACGAGGTCCTCCAGTGAGAGCAACTGCACATCACAGCACCTCAGTCCTGAGTAACTTACACAGCCCCAACGCTGCCTCGGCTCTGCCTCCACTGTGGCTAAAAACATGGGCTAGACCCTCATTTTTGTAAAATACATATACAGGTTCCTGTCCTACCACTCCAAGGCAGTAGCTAGTCTCCTGTGGATTACCGGTTTCCACGGAGAAATCCCACCACAGCCTTGGGAGCTGGGATCATGCAGCTGCAGGATGCTTGGATGAGGCTCCACCCACACCTGGGTGAGGTCTGGGCTCAGCTCCTACCTGTGGTGCCAAGGTGGGGAGCCTGAGCACTTCCAGCCATCCCCTGTGCAAGGCAAGGCTTATCACAAGAATTTTACCATTTATGTAGATTCAACCAGACAGAAAGACTGCGAGCAGAAGCATATTAATTAGTTCTAATTAAGATGGAACATTCATCCTCACAACAATATTCTGTGGATTCAGCACAGCCCTTTCTGCAATGAAGAACCACTGGAATCTCTTTAAAAAACAGTATAATGGAATTAATTGAAAAATAGAAGGGGTTTCAAGTCCAAGCCTTCCCATGCTACTTTTTTTTTGTTTGTTTGTTTGTTCTCAGTTTTCAAGTATAATTTTTCTGCTTCTCCTCTGCTCCTCTGGCGTGTGTGGGAATGGCTCAGGCAATCTATAAAGGTGATGAATTCACCACAGGAAGGATAAGCATCAAGTCACATCAAACAGCACAGCAAGGGAGCTGAAAAGCAAAGAAAAATGAGTGGTTTTTCTCATCTTTACACAACACAGATTTTGTGTGTTCCTGGTAATACCAGAAGAAGAAACAATTTAGGGCAGGTTCGGCTGCACGCTGATATCGCACTGGTCACACCATGCTGAATCTGCCTCCCAAGGGTGCTGAGGGAAGCTGGCACAGCAGCATGGCAGCACAGGGCCCACTGGTGCCCCAAAACAACCATCATCCAAGCCTGGAGCTCCTCCTTGGAGCTCAAGGGAGCAAGGGCAGGCTTCCTTGAGGGGACGTGGGAATTCATGTTCCCCCCTACCGCAAACCAAGCAGCCCCTAACACTGCAGCCAAAAGCTTCTCCCAGGAGTCTTCCACGCTACAACCCGTCTTTCTGCAGTCAAAAAGCCACAGAGATGAGGACCAGGTGCTCACAAACTGGAAATCCACCAGGATCCAACCACAGCCTGCATATCCAAGCCTCCATCCACAACGAGATCGGGATTTCTGCTGCTGCACCCGTGGGAGCCGGGTCAGCTCCTGGTTCAGATGGGGGACCCAAAATAGCAACAAGCCCAAGCTCTTGGAATAATCTTGGAGCAGCAGCAAGCTGCTGCCCCTCCACAGCAGTGTTTTTAACCTTATTTCTTAAAAGGCAGGTGGGACACTTCTAGGAGAGGCTGTGGAAGACGCCAGGCGAGCAGGAACGTTGCCCCGTAATAAAACAAGAGAACGGCTGTTGTGCGTGGCTCTGGCAACGTGACGTGTGTCCTCACAGCTTTGGGACGACAGAGTGCATTTATTTCAGGAGGAAAGACTATTAATGTGCCTCACCAGAGGACAGAGGAGGAGTAAAACCCAGCTGGGGTCACAGCAGGGACGCTCAGCGCCGGCTGCACAGGCCCATGAGCAGCTGCCCGAGGGCTGAACGTGGAGGGTGGTCCTCTCTGGAGGAGAATGGAGCAAAACCCCACATCCTCACCTCCTTTGAAGGCCTCCTCATGATGACCCACTTGGGAATGTTGTTATTTTACTGCGTGAACTGGAAGCGATTATGTTTGCACTGATTAGCAAGTATGAAATTAAGGACTTCAAAGGTTTGAAGTCGGTCTGCAAACTATTTACCACAAAATCTCCCCCTGAAAGGGCTGCTGCACTGCCTTAGTGTGGAATTCCTGCCAATTAACTCTGTAACAGACGTTGCCAACAGGCAAAGGGAGAGAGGGTCCCCTTGCAGGTTCCCCCCAGGTGCTTTGGAGCACCAGGCAGAAGAGATAATCTATATCCTGTACAACACAGGGAGGACAAGGAATGTTCTGGTTTGTGGTCTTGCCACTCGAGCAAAGACATTCAGGAAGTCTCTGCATGCCCACAGAACAGACATCCCCTTTGTCTTCCCCAGACAGGAGCACCCAACCCCGTGTCCCTGCTCTGACCAGCGCCGGGCAGCAACACCACATGGGATGCACAGCCAGGGATGAGCCTGCCCTCCAAAACATTTATTATTTTAAAGTCTAGACATCCATTGGTACTTAAGCCAATTTTTAATGCCTGGCTTTGCAATCTCCCTGCTCTCCCACGCCTCCTGCCCACCACAGGCTGAGGGAGGACAGCGTCTCACCTTTACCCCTCCCTGCCAAACCTGGCACAGATGGATCTGGACTCTCCTTTGGAGCCAAATATATTTGTTAGGGCACAAAGAGTGGGGATGGATGGATGGATAGACAGGCAGCTAAACACCTCCATGGAGCCTCATGGAGGCAGCTAAACACGCCTCATGAAGCAAAGGGCAGGGGCTGGAGCACGGGGGGCAGGCAGGACCCTGAGGCTGCAGAAAGAGGGGCCAGTGGGAAAGGTGAGGTGCTTGAACTCACTAAGGAGGTGGGCTATGACACAGGAAATGCTCAGCTTTGCAAGTCCTGCACAAGAACCTCATGGGAGGCTGGAAATACCCCTTATGCTCGTCTCCAACCCTCCTTTTCTCACCATTTGGACACCAAGGTGCATGGCAAAGCGTTCAAACCACAAACAGCAGCGACCAAAGGAAAAGGGATTGATGTGGAGTTGCCCTAGAGGGATAAACTCCCAGGAATAACGAGTAGTAAGATGGAAGAGAAAGGAGCCTGCACAGCTGGATGGAGAGAGCATCGGGGAAGAGACAGAATGGCAGAGAGAGGGGATGCACACAGCATCATCTCCCAAGGGTCCTCTCCTCCCACAGCTGATACTCTGTGCCTTAGAGACGCTTGTAAGTGCATATACCTGAGACAGGCCTCAGATTTAGGCTGCCAGGTCTGAGGAGGCTGTGAAGGTGCAGACCCTGATCTGGATGTGGCTTTGGCAGCTGGAAATTCACCTCGTTTGTTCCAGGGAAGTTTCAGACAAAAGGCAACCCCTGTGCTGCCCTTACAACACAGAAAAGGGGATTTGAGCAGTCAGCACCAGGCAAATGGGAGGAGAGATGCAGCCCAAGCTGCTCTGCTTTGAAGCTGGTGAAGGCCAACACCTCACTGTGGTCCATGGCATCTCCCAGGGCTGGAAAGCTCTCCCCTTCCCACCAAGTTATCCTAATTCAACATCTACCTGGTGGAAGTCATGTAAACAAAACATCTTACCAGAGAAGGGCTATTATTTAGGTGGTACATGTATTTCCAAACTGCATTTAAAACTCTGCTCACAATCTACTGTGGTTCTTATTTTACATTTTATCACTCAGGAGGACGGTTTGGAGTCTGAGAAGCATAAGGTGAGAAGAGCTGTGACCTTTTAGACAAATAAGACCACAAAACCTGTAATTTTTTTGTGTTAGTGGAATGCAGCCACCAGCATTCGCGTATTTTCCACACACAAAACATGCTCAGGGAAATACATCCAAGTGCTTTAGATGACCCTTCCTCCCTTCAAAGGCTTGCAGGAAACTGTGACCACAGAGGTGCAGCCCTGCACTGCCTTCAGAGGTTTGGATCCACTGGGTCTTTAGGCAACTAAACAAACCAGGATTTCATCTGCTTTTTTTTGGCAGCTCTGCACTATCACCCGTTGGCAGCCCCAAAACCTGGGGTGTGAGGATCCCTGTTCTGCTCCGTGCTGGGTCCCCCTTCTCCTGCTGCTCTTCCTGCAAGAGCACAGGCCAAAGGAGCTCACAAATCTGCAGGAGCCCTTGAGGAGAGAGGAGGCTGAAAGAGAACTACAGAAAGGAATTGATTTCTCTGAGTCATCTGAGAAGCACTGGACATCAAAGGCAGGACAGACCCAAAGCCCATCCAAGCCCTCCTGCTGCTCCTCTGCAGCGCCTGTCACCCACACAGCCCTCCCCGTGGCCAGGGGTTACCAACAGCTCACATCATCTGCCGTGCTGCTGTTTTCAGCTCCGCTCTGGAGCAGTTTTCCCTGCACACCGAGGCTCTGGCAGGTGTTTCTGCAGTGATGCTCCAGCCTCCCAACCCACGAGGAATCGGAGGATGCTCGTGCAACGGCATCTTGCAGAGTTACATCCCACCACGGAGCTGCAGCCCTTGACAGCTCTTTCCACTGCACTGGCTGTTTTTAAGGCAATAGAGTATTGCTTAGAAATAACAATAACTGTGCAGCAGACATGAACAGATGACTCCTACCCTGATCCTGCAGTCCCTGACAACAGGATGCTCCTCAAATCAGAGACTTTCTGTGTTCATGCAGCCCTGGCTTGTTTGCAGGGAGCTACCTTTCTTAAAAAAGCAAATCACACATTTGAAGAGCCAGGAGCCTCTTCCTAAGCTGGGTCATAAATAACCAATGAGGAAGGGAGAACAGAAAGGGCAGGCAGCAGTGCCAGGGACCCTGTGCTCACTCCCCGATGTCCTCTGCAACCTTCTTTCTTCTGCCCAGGTTTTGTTTCCTCACAGATTCAAGACTTGAAAACAGAGCTCAGCTTCAGCATCATGAGATTGTCTTTCCACTGTCCTGTTCCCTCTCCCCTTCCCTTCCCCCTTGCACAAAACAACGGTGCCCAAATCAGAGCCACACTGGGCAGGAACCCACTGGAAAATGCAGGGTGCATTTAAACCTCGGCCCAGGCACAGCAGCAGGTCCACTGGGGACTCTGAATTCGCCCAGGGAAACATCCAGCTCAAAAAAATACATTTTATCTCATCTTACAACACTAAGCAGTAGCTTTAATCAGAAGCCACCTGCAGACTGCACAGACCACACAGTAATTTTGCTTTCTCCCAGGAACATGTGGATTCATGAGCTGATGAAGCCTCCACCCTATTCCTCCACTGCTCAGAAGCTCAAAAGCTCCAGCCTGGAAGGCAACCTGCATCAGACATCTGCATCCCCCTTCAAAGTCCATTAGCATCAGGACTGTGTGTTACAGAGCCTTCCCACCAGTTCTCCTGGCCTCCCTCCCTCCCACACTGGCTGCCTGCTGTCAGCAAACCAGGCTGCCCTGGTCACTCACCACTATTGCATTGTAACATGGTGTCTAAGTACCAAACACCAAAGAATTCTCTATGTTACTTGGGTCTTGACCTTGGATGAAAGGATTTGACTGGTTCTCAAAGACCCATCCCTCTCTCCCTATGTTAAATGAATGCAATTCAAACAAAACTGGGATGATTTTAAGAAGCAGGTTGGCTCCAAAGTGAGGACAAAGGCAAGCAGAGTGTGTGCAGACATTCCAGGTGCCTTTTCCATGTGCTTCCAGCAGCTCGTGTTTTATAACAGCAGCAAAGCAAGAAAGACAGAGCTTAGTCACTTAAGTAAAGCAAGCAAACACACGCCTCCTCACAGTCCACTGCTGAGATGGAATAAAACACCTGAGAATACATTTGATATATAAGATATAAAGCAATGAAAGACACTTAAATGGCACTTGAACCCTTCCAGTGCCCTCTTTGCAGCACTGGAGAGCCCTGGAGCACGCTTGGCAGACCTCAGGCCTTGGGCTGTGCCTGGAAAACATTCAAGGCCAGGC
Source organism: Pachyramphus minor (assembly GCA_013397135.1). NCBI lineage: Eukaryota > Metazoa > Chordata > Aves > Passeriformes > Tyrannidae > Pachyramphus > Pachyramphus minor. The sequence goes on along the minus strand of VYXB01003568.1, from coordinate 248,901 downwards.
TTGGCTCAGGGGCTCTGAGCAACCTGTCCCAGTGCAAGGTGTCCCTCCTCGTTGTAGGGGGGTTGGGCTAGATGAGCTTCAAAGGGGTATTCCCACCCAAATTATTCTATGTTCAGGTGGTTAGAGCACAGTGCTCATAACACCAAGGCTGTGGGTTTGACCCCCCTATGGGCCACTCACTTGAGAGTTGGACTGTGATGTGATTCTATGACAACATGTCTTGGCTTGGGGCGAAGGAGAGTGATCACCAGCAGCGACCACCCCAGCAGGGCTCAGAGCTGCCCAGGACCACTCCTCCCAGGAAGATCCACCATGGTCCAACCACATCACCCCACCAGTACTCCGTGCCTTCGCCACCGACCCCGCACCGGCCCCGGCAGTCGGGCACCACCCACCTTGTGTGAGTAGTGCTGGTCCACGATCCTGGCCAGCCCGAAGTCGCCGATCTTCAGCACCAGGTCCTCCGTGCTGATGAAGATGTTGGCCGGCTTGAGGTCGCGGTGCAGGACGTTGGCCGAGTGGATGTACTTGAGCCCGCGCAGCAGCTGGTACATGAAGAGCTTGGCGTGCTCCTCGGCCAGCTTGCCCTGCTCCAGCAGCCGCGCCAGGTCGGTCTCCATGTACTCCTGCACGATGTACACCATGTTGAACTTGAAGAAATCCCCGCGCAGGTTGGCGCCCTTGGGCCCCAGCACCTCGTAGACCTTGACGATGTTCTCGTGGTCCAGGCGGCGGATGATCTTGATCTCGCGGAAGGCGTGCTTCATGCTGCGCGCGTCGCCGATCGTGATCTTCTTCACCGCCACTTTGCGGCAGCTCTTGCTGTCCAGGGCTGACAGCACCAGCCCGTTGGCCCCGAAGCCCAGGGGGCGGAAATTCACGAATCGACAGCCCAGGTCGTACCCGTACATGCTGGCGATGCAGTCGCACTTCTCTGCCATTTCGGCTTCCTCTCCCTCGTCACTTGAAGAGCCGGGAGAGACGCGGAGCTTCCAGGTCAGAAACTTGGTTGGAAATCAAGCCCCTCATCATTACTTACAGATGCTTGCAGCAGGGGTGGTCTCCCTCGGAGCCCATCACTTCCAAGGTGACACAGAGTGAAAGTAAATCTGAGCACATACACACACACACACACATACACAGAGAAATAAAATGTTCTGAACTGGGTGAGAAATCAAGGGCTAGAAGAGACTTTCCAAGCAGCGTGGAGAAACGCAGCCCAGTGATCTCCAGAAAAACAGGAAGGTTCTTTTTCTTGAGACTAGAAGATCAGCACTGCTACATTTTTCAGCCCCTGTCTCGTCTCCCTTCCCCGGTATCCTGGAGACAGTGCCGAAGCGCGGGGCTGGTGGCACAGACGGATGCCCAGCCCCACGCCCCTGATGTCTCAGTGCCAGGGCAGCGGGCTGGCCCCACTGTGGGGCAGAGCCCAGAGCAGCCCCATGGCCCCTGCGCTGCCCCAAACCCTCCCTGCCCACAAGTCCTGGCAGTGCTTTCCCCACCAGCGAAGCGCATCCAGGCACCGTCTGGGCTCCCTGGCGGTCAACAAAGCTTCGCCCTCCTCATCGCTCCCTCTCCGGAACAGGCAGGACCCATCTTTGGCACACAGAAATCCCGAGGGCAGCAAATGTTTTGCAGACCAAAATTCAGGTTGTTTGTGGCCTTCAGCGCAGCGAGTTTCCACGTCTGCAGTCCCAACACCTTCCCCTTGTGCGTCCTTCCCCGGCGGAGCCAAGCGCTGTCTGACCGCTGCAGCCTGACGAGGAGCTCCCGTGCTGCACAGCCCTGTTATCCCTCGGCAGGTCTCAGCCTCTCTCCTGGAAGAGAAGAGGAGATGGATTCATTTTATACCAGCGCAGCCCATGCCCTGCCTACGTAACAGCTTGCTGAAGGTTAACCATGAGCAAAACCGTGACCTTTTGGAAGCTCATTAGTTATCCCCTCCAAACGCACGCAGCATCACCAGCATTTTTCAGCTGCCTAATTCTCCCTTTTCCATCTGCAAGGCACAGAGAACTGTAACTCTTCCTCTCCCCTTTGCTGCTGCTTTTTTTTTTTTTTTTTTCTTTTTGATTTGCCTGAAAACGTTGCGGAGCAGTTTGCAAAGGCTGAACACCGTGCCGTGCCTCCCGACTGCCCATATAAACCACACTGCAGGGCAAGCAAAGAAATGAGGGTGCAAACCCCCCTGCCAAGCAGCTGAGAGGGCCATGGAGTATTTCAGCTTATGACAACCAAAACTGCTTGGGCAGAAAAGAGGTGGTTAGCTTCGCAAAAGAGCCCTTAAAACTGGCAGTGGGGGTGGGACACCCCCTGAATTTGGGGTCCCGCAGCAAACCCTGGGAGCAGCCTGGGGATGCCACCTATGGTCCTCTTCGGAAGTAGAACTGGACAGGTAAATACATATACATGAATAATACAGCATTTAAGTTGTTTTTTCACCCCCTATTGCTGTGAAAAGACTTAACGACACCCTTGGCACTAAGAAGCTGGAGGAGATGAATGCAGACCCAACACAAGCCAGGTGAGCAAAGGCAGCAAGTTGTGGTGTCTCTGGAGTGTAATCCCATATTTCAAAGCCTCTCTGCCAATCCAAGCTCCCCTGAGTAATGGAGGAATCTCTCATCAAGATACACTCCCAGGCTTTTAAAGAAAGAGGAACTTGCAGGCACCATGGCAGACCCTCACCCCACTGCTGGTAAAGGCATAACAGGCAAATATCAACATCTGCTGGGGATGAGGATGCAGATTTAGCCAGAGAATCTCAGTATTTGTGGGATTTTCTTAACAAAATGTCATTTTCCAGTGGCAGGTGACCATGGAAGGGTGGTCACAGGCCAGGGATCACAGCTGTTTGAGTTGGGAAAAGAGAGCTCCAAGCCCTCAAAGCACTTCAGGTTTTCCAGATAAGGCACTGTGATTTTTAATCTGCAAATACTTCATCTAGAAACAGAATAGAAGAAAAGACCTGAAGCTCTAGGAAACAGCTGGGCTTTTTCTTCCAGATGATCAGCTCAAAGCTTTCAACCTACCACGTCTCCCTGCAGATGTTTATGAATCTCAGAGGAGCAAGGACATCTCTCCTGCCTGACTGCAGCCTTATCCTGGTCCCAAACACCCCTTTAACACATTTTGCTGCAGACCCACATGCAGATGCCCCGTGCCACCCACTGAGGGGACCACCAGGTCCTTCTGAACCAGGGGAGACCTGCAGGGACCAGCCAGCTGCACAACAAGGGCAGTGACCTTGCACTGGGACATTCCAGATTACCAGCTGGTCCCCGTGCTGCTTAGAGGAGGAAAATAAAATCATAAAAATCATAAAACCAATAGAAAAAATCACGGATCTGCTCCTGTCAGGTTTCTCATGCCAGAATAATGGCTCTGTTAGAGCCCTTAGTCACCAGGGCTGCCCCATGAACCCCACAGTGCATTCACAGCCTGGTCCTTTGCTCTGCACTCCCCAAGCACCCGGCATTGCTGAGGGGACCCTTCTGCTGTCTGGCAGAAGTTACCAGGAATAAGGACAGGGAAAATATTAAATGCTGAGCAACCATCCATTGTTGAAGGTGGAAGAGAAAGGTAACACTCCAGGGCAGCACAGAGCAGCAATCTGAAGAGGGAACCAGCTAATAGTTAAAATAAAGACATACGGCCCATCTGACAGTGGGGAGGGATGTAGGCAGGGCAGGGATGCCCTCTGAAGAGCATCTGCCAGCAGCTACCGAGCAGTCTGGCAGGACTGTAGTTGGAAGCAGAAATAATTACAGCCTCTTTTCAATCCAGCAATTATCTAATGCTGGCTTTTGCACGCAAGGATTGAACAGAGAAAGAGGCTCCCGCCGTTAGGAACTGGGGCAGCGCGCAGCCGGAGAGCCTCGGTCCACAGTCAAAGCAAGGCAGGGGGGAAACGGATGGGAAACAAGGACTGAAGGGGGAAAGGAAGGTAAATAAATCCTGAGGCTCTGCAGGAAAGGACACCCTGTGCAGGAAGGTTCCCCCTGCATTGTAACCCAGCTGCAGGGCCACGGAAAGGGAGGAGATATTGACCAAACCCGAAGAAGGCAGTGGAGGTTCTGAGGACCGCGAGGAGATTTAAGGAGATTGATGGGCAACCAGAGGGCTACAAGAGCAGCTGCAGCAAGAGTGGAGCTTTTCCACTTGTGGTGTGTAACCTGAGTTTCCTGTGCTTAGGGGGACCTCAGTCTCTGCATGAGCCTCCTGGACATCTGAGGAGGAAAACAAAACCAAGAAAAGCAACAAAAATTTCCTACTGGCAAAGGAAACGCTGTGAAATAAGGTTTGGATAAACATGGGCCAACAGGGTGCCATGTCAGGTTTGAGATCCACCTCTGTATCTCATCTCTCAGCCCAATCACCCAGAACCAGCACCAGTTTTTTGGCACTGTGGTCTAGTGGAAGTGTTCCAGCCCACGAGAGGGGGCTTGGAACTGGATGATCCTTAACTGGATGATCCCTTCCAACACAAACCCTTCTGTGATCCTAAGAGCCAAACTCCACAGGGGTCACTCAGCCCAGGAGGTGCTGGATGGGATGTGGTGCAAGCTCCTGTGCTGAGCTCCTTGGCTTACTTTAGATGCAATGGAAAGAAACCAAGCTTTGCCTCGTCAGCTTAATTATTAATAATTAGTAGAGTCCTAGAAGCACTGAAAGGGAAAAAGCAACACATGAGTCTAAAAGGGAAGAAAGAGCCCTATTTAATCTCACAAGCAAAGCGATGGCCTTTGAGGTGCTCCAGGCTATGTCTGACTGCCCAGCTGAGTGATGACCCTGCAGCACCTCCTGCAATTACAGAGGTCAAGGCAGAATACCCCCTAAAAGGACGGCCCCAGAGGATGCTGGTGGGATGACCCTGTCCCTGCTCTCGTGTCTGGGTCTCTCTCACCGAACATCCAAGGAAAAGCTGCTGGCTCATACAGGGAGATGCACCACAGGTGAGAGACCAGCAGGCAACAGGCTCCCACAGGACTGCAGGAGAGGCAGGTCAAAGGGATTCTGCCCCTCTGCCCCCTCAGGTGAGACCCCCCTGCAGAGCTGCTCCAGCCCTGGGAACAACAGCACAGGGACGTGGAGCTGCTGGAGAGAGTCCAGAGGAGGCCACGGAGATGCTCCAGGGCTGGAGCCCCTCTGCTCTGGAGCCAGGCTGGGAGAGCTGGGGGGGTTCACCTGGAGAAGAGAAGCTCCAGGGAGAGCTGAGAGCCCCTTGCAGGGCCTGAAGGGGCTCCAGGAGAGCTGGAGAGGGACTGGGGACAAGGGATGGAGGGACAGGACAACGGGGAGTGTCTTCCCGCTGCCAGAGGGCAGGGTTAGATGGGATACTGGGAAGGAATTGCTGTTTGTGAGGGTGGTGAGGCCCTGGTAGAGGTTGCCCAGAGAAGCTGTGGCTGCCCCTGGATCCCTGGAAGTGTCCAAGGCCAGGTTGGACAGAGCTTGGAGCAACCTGGGAGAGTGGGAGGCATGGAGGCATTGGAACTGGATGAGCCTTAAGGTCTCTTCCAACCCAAACCATCCTGGGATTTGATGACTGACCATAGTCTCTGTTTGTCCTTCTTATCTCCGCCTCCTCCAACAGAGACAAGAGCAAACCCAAGGGCCCAGGCTGAGCAGCCTTGCATGAAAGACTACAGGGGTTATTTTTCCAGTCTCCTCCGTTACCCAAATCACACATCACTTCTGACCAGTTATCTCATTAGGAGCACTAAAGCAATGAGGTACAGCACACACAGCCCGAGTGCTGCCCCCGAGTTACCCAAGCAGCTGCTGCCTGGACACTGCAGCAGGAGAGCAACCACCCGACTATTTAAACGCGCTTTTCCAGTGAAGGGCTGTGCTCCACGCAAGGGGACGCTCAGGATGCTGGCCTCATCCCCAGCAATCCCAGGCTGTCTTCCCTTCTTGGCTCTCCATGCCTACTGCAGTGCAAAAGTGTTATCTCAGTGGCCCAGTGAAAATCGCTGCCGAGACCAGCAGTGGCCACAGAACCAGCAGCGACGACATTTGGCTGCAGATGACGGAAATCGTGGTCAGGTTTTACAGAACTGCAAACCAGAGCCCCAGGGGTGTTTCAAGCTGACAAGGTCGGGATCTGATACCCACTTAAACAGCCAAATTCAGTGGGAGCTTCAGGGCAAGCTGCAGCACAACACAGGCAATAGGTCCTGCAGCACAGGAGAGGGTGAGGAGCACCCCAACCCTTTGCTCATGTGCTCGACAGAGGGTTTTGCTGGGGTGCTGGAAGGCAGTAGAACACAAAGGGACACCTCTTCTAGGGGAGCTGAGTGCTAACTTTGTTCTCATCCCCTTTTTCACTATCTCAGTTTAAATCCAGAGAAATTTTGGGCTGTTTTCAGAAAGCATACACCAACAATTCCCTGTTCTGCAGACCATAAATCCCATAGAGTGAATAAACAGGTGTGACGCCAAAGTCACTGTTCAAACCTGCAGCACAGCCAAAGGAAGGGTCAGGAGCCCCTGTGATGCCCGTGTTCCCTCCCAGCCACCTGGGAATGGATTGACATGGAGAGGTGAGCAAGGAAAGGATGGGGTTGCTTATACAGAGAATTAAACAGCCAAATCCCCAAAAGGCACTGTGCATTTAAGAATAATGCAGGAGATGTAGAGACATGTTCCCTCTTGCTGAACACTGAATATATTTTAGTTTCAATTTACCTGTCACTCGTTTTTACACTGAGAGCAGCTGCATCAGCTTCCTCTGCACAGAGGTTTTATAATTGGAACCCCTTAGTGCCATGAAATACAGGGATGATGGGCAAATTCAGAAGTTTTCTTTTACTCTCCCATTCTTCCTCTCTCTCTCCCCCCTCTCTCCTCTGTGCAAGGAAAGCATTTGGCCTTGTGTTGCTGCTCGGATTTGCACTGACTTTTCTGCTCCCTTCACTCCTCCAAAGGCTCAGGGGTGCTCTGGATGCACTGACAAGGGCTCAGGGGGGCCTCTCTCAGCAAGCTCCCAGCACTTCCCAGCACAAAATCCAACCAGGACACTTCAATTTTCCTTGTCATCAATACCGCTCCGAGGGATGGGGATCTCTTTAGCTGGATGAATTCATTAAAGCTCAAGCATCTGAACAAGATGCCTGTTATTAACAGGGCACCACAGGTGCTAATTAAAGGAGGATAACAGTGATCTCTCACTTGAGCACCTTGTAAAGGGCTGGGTCCCACCAACCACTGCATCTCATCAGCCCTTTCAGCTGAGCCCAGGATTAAACACCGTGCTGCAAAGCCGGGAGGGTCTCGAAGGGGCTGAGCTTATTCATTCCCATCCTTCCTTCTCTTCACCCCAGCATCCCTCCCCTGCAGCAAAAGCCTCTCAAACATCCCTTACCCCTGCCTCACTGCTCCCTGTGCCACAGCATTCCCGCTGTGTACAGTGGATTCCATCTCCAGGCTGGAGGAGCTGAGCAGCACAGACCCTGCTGGGGACTGAGACCAGGGAATCCAGTGCCCATTGCTCCCGTGATGCCTTCAGACTTGCTAAGGCTTGCCTGTCTTTAGGAAATCTCTCCAAGCTTTAGTCACAGTGCTGGAGCCACTGAAGCAGCGGGAAACACGGACAAGGCTCCTGTTGGTCTTCACTCCCACGCCAGCAACCGCTTCAAGGCTGAAACCTAATTAGTCCTTCCCATCAATAAACACGGCTCCTGGTGCTCAGTTCTGCAGGAACATCCCACAGAGAGCCCCAGGGAGGGTCACTCCTCAGGGCTGAACAAAGGTGAAGGCAAAGCTTCTGCTCTCCTCTTGGCAAGCAGCCTCTCCCCTTCCCTCCAGCAGCTCAAGCTGTGAACCACAGGATCTGGTTCCCTGCTTTACAACCTGCTGCACTGCCCAGGAATACAAGGTGCAATCACAGCACGGTGGGGGGCCCCAGGGCCTGCCCCTCCCTGAGACCCTCACACACTCCAACACTCTGCGCTGGCGCTCAGGAGAAGCTGCACATGAGGACATCAGATCCGGCAGATGGGATCCCAGGGAAACAGGAAAATCACGGGGCAAGAACCCACCCCAACAAAACCAGCTGCATCTCAGAGGAGGGAGTGGTTCATACAATTATTAAGGTTGGAAAAGGCCTCTAAGATCATCAGCTCCAAACATTACCCCAGTACCACTCTGTTCAACACTAAGCCACGTCCCCAAATGACACATTCACGTGCCTTTAGAACACTTTCAGGTTCCCCAAACCTCATGGTGGATACAGATAAGAAACTGCTCCTACTTCGAAGGATGCTAAAGAACAAGAGATGCCCTTGTGCTGTGTGTCCTCAGCCACCTCGGTGCTGGGGCCCCCACCAGAGACACCCTGCTCTGGCACTCCAGAGATCATCACAGGCCTGTGCACACACTGGGAAGTCTGGGACCTGTCTGGAAGCAAGCTGCCCAGCCAGAGGGCCACTGTTGTGAGCTCCTCTGAGTGAAGCTCATGGTAATCATCAGCGGCAGAATGACCCCCCCGGGCAGAATCAGACCCTCTTGTGCCAGAGCTGCTTACAGCAAAGAGTCAGAGATCACCACAGTCAAACCAATGAGTGCACTCCAGGTTCCTGAACATGGATTTTATCCTCCCAGCGTCACTACAGCCGCTGATGCACGGCATATCAGGTGCCCTGGATGAGCTAAGTAAACCGTTTTTCACAAAGCCTGTATTCCTTTGGGATCTATCCTGCCCTGACAACCCAGCTGTACCAAATAACAGCCATGGGACAGGCTCAGGAGTGGACCATATTCCTGTTTCTCTGCAAATAGTGCTTATCAGATGTCTTTAATACCAGGATCCAAGCAGAAGCTCATTAAAAAGACGAGCAGAGATGCCACCAGCTAAAAGCCAGAAGGCACCAAGTAGCACTGCTGCAGAAGAAAAGTAAAATCTCCATGAGCCTGTGGGAAAAGCCAGAGGGAAAAGGAAAAACGCAAAAGGAAACAGCACAAGAACCCTCCAGAGTCCTGGCTTGTACAGCATTAAAACACACAAGTTTCCCATGCATAGCACTGTACCATAAGTGAGTGGAGCAGCATCACCCATCATTGAAAAAGCAGTTTTCAGCACCTCTGCTGCCCAAACCTCTCTCAGGGAAATAGGAATTTTCCTTCTTAGCAGCTAGGGCACTTGTGGACAGGCCAAATTACACTGAGGGGAAAAGGCAAAAAAAAAAAAAAAAGAGAGAGAGAGAAAGAAAAATCAGACAACGCTCATTAGTTCACAGAAAAGAACAGAAAACAAAGAAGAACTTGCTGACACTCGCAGGGATTTTAAGCAGTGTGGGAAAGCCACCAATCTGTCCCTGACCTGCTGGTCGTGGTCAGTCAGCCGTGGAGGGGGCTGTGAGCGGCCGGACAGAGCCGGGACTGGGGAAGGACCTCGCTCCCCGTGGGGACCCAGCACATGGAACCACTCTGGGCTCGGCCACCCACACCCAGACAGCACCCAGACAGTGCCTGAGCAAACAGAGCCCCAGCACAGCGCTGCCTCCCTGGGACACCCCTGTGAAGGCACCTCCTGTGCCCCACGGCCCAGCACAGCCCCACACGCTGCCCCGAGCCTCCGTCCCGCGCCCTCCGCAGCCCCAGCCCTCAGCCCCACAGCTGCCGCCTTCCAGCCACGAAAGGGCTCTTGCTGCCTGTCAACACGCTGGTTTAAAACCAGCAGAGTTATTATAGTTACCGAAATAAAGCAGTTCCTGGAACGGATGACTCAAAGGCCTCTCCCCAAGCCATAAATCAGAGCAGAAACACGGCACCTCACTGGGGCAAATCACTTTGCCCTTTCAGTTTGGCACCTACAGTCTTTTTTTTTTTCCTAGAGAAAGAGAGATGAGAAATCCAACCTGTGCCAGCACTTTGTTGGAGAGCTGAGCCTTTCCTCCCCAGGACACCACAGGTCAGGACTCTGCCTGTATTATCACTGGAGGGGCTGGACCAAGATAAGCAGAAGCAGGATGGTTATTAAAAAAAAAAAAAAAA
>VYXB01003568.1:225120-238880 GCA_013397135.1 Pachyramphus minor | reverse complement strand
AAAAAATTAAAAAAAATACAGAAACAGCCCTAGAGGCTTTTTTGTTGTCGCTGAGGAGACTGTACCAGGAATTTGCCCCAGAGGTGGTATGTGCAGCATGTGCCAGCAGGGAAATGGCAGAGAGACTGCTCTGACCCTCCATGGGCCCCAAGAGATAGGTATCTGTGCAAGAGAGAGCCTGATGTCCTCTCAAAACACTGCACTGGGATATCCCAAAAGTGCTTGCACTTGTGTCTCTCAGAGCTGGTCTGTAACCTCCCCCTTAATCCTTCTGATGACAAATCTCATCCAGTTTATTCTGGGGGACAGGGCTGGACTGCCTGCGGATCTGCACACTCAGCATGGGCAAACAACGAAGACAGGCTTCATGGAGAGGAAAAAAACCTGCATTAGTCTGCACAAACCGCTTCATAAAAGGTTTCCACCCTCACTCCTCCCAGTGCAGTCCCACAGTGATGGTCCCACGTGTCTGCAGCCACAGCACTGGCAGGAGAGACGCTCCCACAGTGACTGAGAGGGGGCAAAGCCATGTGGTGAGGAGACTTAACCCATTCTCCAACCAGAAAGACCCCCCCACATCCCTCTCTTTCCCATCAACAACCCCCAGCAACACTGAGGGTCTGGGGGAGCTGCACCTCCAGTCCCATGCTCCTGCCTCCACCACCTCAGGAGGAGGAGGGCGATGGCAGACATTGCCAAAATAATGCTCCCCCAAGGCACCAGGGCTGCCAGACCACGGGGCAAGGCCACTGAGCACAGCCAGACCGAGCACACAGAGACCTGTAACCCACCCTGAACTGGCTGTTCAACCTCGAGGAGAATTAATCACACATCAAGGAGACTGTGCAGATGCAGCACGGCACCATAAGATCTTTGGTTGAATCAGTCCTCTATCCAAGCACAGAGTCTTAGGAAGCAATGTCTCCTGGAAGAGGCACATCTCTGAGGGCAGGTTTGAGACACCTTTCAAGCCCAAACTGCTTCATTGCTCCTACAGACACAAGCCCTCCCTCATGGTAAGGTCTCTGCACAGGGTGCACGCCTCTGTCCCCCAGCCTGCCCCACAGGCACTTGTGGGGAAGTGCCCACAAAACTCAGAAGGATCACCCAGCATCCCAAAATTCCACCTTTTTCTTGGCCTGACTCCATAAAGAGCAGGGTACAATGTCCCACACCCCCAAAACAGACGCTGGAGACCAGGAATCCCACACTGTAAACTTCACACAGCAAAGTTTCTCCCCACCTACTCTGGGAAAAAAGGTCTGCGCTGTTTTATTGCTGCCCAGTAATTTTGGGAGACCCTGGTGTGCAGCCATGGGATGCCAGCAAAGCTGAAAGCCAGCGGCAGAAAAGTGCCAGCATCATCAAAAACAATGCAGGGCATTTCCTAGAGAATTAAACCAAAAATACTGCAAGTCCTGCTCCTGAAACAGGCCAAACAAACCCAGAACACACTCCCAGCGACTTTTAGCCACCCAGACAATAGATGGGGAATAAAAGGCTTTGCTGCACCACTGCTAAAGCTTGCTGTCAGTATAATCACCTACTACTATAATGAGATTACGTGGATTAGCTGTATTTTAAGGAAACGTCAATGAACTGGACAGCCTTCCTAGGCAGCTTTTTAGAGCTGCACAGAATAATACAGGAAAGACATCAAACCAGGAGGCTATTTTTAGAAAGCACTCCTCTAAATAACCTAGGTGGAGAGATGATAGCAAGGCAACAGAGGTGTGTTAATGCAGGCAGGAGCTGAATGAATGAACAGCACAGGGAGAAACAGATCCATCCCTGGTCTCCCTTGGCCAAGCTGAACAAGAAATTAATTGAGCCAGACCCGAGCTTGCATTCCTCCCATGCTGTGCTGTGAAATGGACTCAAATGTTGGAATGAGCAACACAGGACACACTTTGCTAAGGGAGGGAAGTGTGAGGCCAGGCTGACCCAGGATGAGTGTGCTGGGGTTTGTGCCCAGTGCCCGTGGGGCACCTGCACTCCCACTGAGGGGACAAGCCCCAAGTCCTCTCTCTGGCTGCAGACAGGGTATTTCGTGGGAAAATGTCCCCCAAATGAGCCTGAAATTAGGCTTCATTATTGTCATGGCATCCATCACCACGTGGGACCCAGCAGGGGATGCAGATTGCTGGGCTTGCCCAGCACTTGGATGAATAGGTCTGCTTTACACTCATCACACTCTTGCTCAGAAAACCCAGAGCTCTCATGTGCTCTCTCTCATTTTCTCCCAACAGCACTCAAGATTTAAGAGGAACTCTCAGAGAATCCAGGGTTTTTTTCATTGCTTTTTGTCCTTGGAGCTTACTCCTGCAAAATACCCATCAACCATCCAAAATCAACCGGGCACTGCCCCGCCCAAAGTCCTTTACTCTTCCAGGGTGGATCCAAACTGGAGCCTTGGGGACTGCAGCCTGGGTATTTTGCTCCCCATGTTCCATCCAGCCATACTCCTGTGCCTTCTCTCTCGTTGTGACTCAGCCAGGGCTCGTGAATAAAACCCAATTAGGGATTTAACATCAGAGCAGCACTGCAGAAGGATGGTCCCTACCCCAGGCAGCTCACAGCCTGGGATCTTTAGCTCCTACTATGGTGAAGCTACAAAAATAACCCGTTAAAAAGTCACTTTAATTGCCTTGCCAGCAGTTTGCACAAACTCCGGCTAACGCTTGAGGTAAAAATGAATTAAAAGCCTTAAATAGCAAATTCTCTTTCATTCCTCCCACTTTTACACTTAAATTTTAATGGGGTCGTGGTGAGGGTGGGCAAACAGATCCAGCCAGACCTCCAGTTCCTCCGGAACAAGGACCAGGCTCAGTTCTGCTGGGTTTGCTCCACCATGGCAGGCACCCCGTGTGTTTTGGGACACACCACCCAAGCTGCTGCCTAGACACAGTCAAGACAGTTGTGAAGTTGATATTCTTCATGCCAAGAGGAGCCTTAACCAGCACCAGAAAATTCAGGGGGTGCAACCATGCACCATAGTCCTCCAGAGTGCTGTGAGGTTGTGCTCTGTCCCACATGGGGATTGTGCTCCTGAGACACCGCCCAGTGCAGAATCCCAGAACTCAAGGGGCTGACGAGTATGTCCCAAACACTGACAGCCAGGTGGCTGCTGAACTAACCAAGGATTGCTGGGAATAGCCAAGGATTGTTGGCAATAATTGAGAAAGACCAGGATGTGGCTGGAGAAGGGGCCATGCAGAGGAAGGGCAGCACTTTTATGGGACAAACACCCTGGTTCTGGCTCCTGGAGATCAGCACAGCACAGGAATGATGCCAAGAAGTAGGTATGGACTGTAGGGGAATCAAGACCATCCAAGACTCCCAAAGCCTCTGAACCATTCCCAGAAAGGTGTGAGAGACTGTTCATGAGAACTAATTTGCATAAAAAGCCAGAAACGTCTCCCCAGGAACGGGAAAACTTCTCTGAAGTGGTGCCCCCACCAAACGCAGGCAGTGCCCACAGGACCCTGGATACCCCATCACTGGTTCAATCATCAACCCAGCCAGGGCTGGTGATTTCTTTTTTTCTCTCTTTGTTCCTTTCTCTCTCTCCTCCTCCTCTTCCATTCATCCCCTTTTGTGCTACCCCTTTATCCAAACCCACTGCCACGTGCTCATACCAGAAGACCAGGGACTAACACACCAACTCCCAGGCCAAGTGTGTCATTTCCCAGTAAAACTTTGTGAGCTTTTTCAGACCCTCTGATTTTTGTTGTTCCTTTCAGCCACCTACAAATCCTGGATGCTCGCTCCTCACGAGGGGTGGGATGCCACATGCAGCACTTTGTATCCAAGCTGATCACAGCCCAGGGGGAGAAATGTCCCACCAACACACTTCTGGTGGAAAAGAACAGAGGCAAACTGGAGGTGAACACAGGCATCAAAGCCCAAACAGCACCTCGCAGGAGCACAGGGAGAGCACTGCCTGCTACACAATCATCATGTGAACCAGGCATGATCCTGCCTCCTGGGTGCCCAGAAGGGACAGGGAGGGAGACAGCAGCTCCACAGCAAAACTGGGAGGCTGTGAAGGTTTGGGCTGGTTTGCTCTGTTTTCAGACCTGGTGCAGGGCTAGAGCAATGCAGTTAAGGTCCTCTGCACCAGCCTGGGCTCTAGACCCCCAGTGCCCAGTGTTTGCCTAAATATCTCTCTGAAACATCCCCTCTGCTCTGCCCAGGGCTGTGAAAGAGTGATCAGGATGGAGCAATTTCACAGCCTTAATCCTTTCCTTCACTTTTGGCTCCAGTGGACGGCAAGATAACCATTTTACAAAAGGAATCATGCCATGAAAACCTGGCTGAGTGGTTTGGTTTGCAAGACTCGAGTCTTGGAGACTCTCCCTTCAATCTCTATTGCTCAAAAAAATGCTTATGTTTCTGAAGCATTTTGCAGCTCTTACAGTACTTTGCTGGGATAAAGAAAAGCTGACACACGTATTACGGCAATAAAGATTATTTTTGCTGTCTGAGTTGTAGCAGACACATGAGATTTATTCAGATAAAAGAGGTCAGAGTAGGAAATGAGCTTAGATTCCAGGCTGTGAGCCCAAATCACTGGGAGATTTGGTGACTCCATGGGGGACAGGCACCCTGAGCTCCCAGCAAGGGATGTTCTGTGTTATCCTCACCCTCACGCCCTTCCCAGGGTCTGCAGGGCTGTGTGGCCTCCTCAGTCTCACGGCACTGCTGACATGAAATGGGAGAGACAAGCGCAGGTACCAACCCATGCTCTTCCACAGGGAAAAAGAAACTTCCCAGACTTTGCCAAGACATTTCCTTCCCCTGGCTGCTCAGCTGCTGCGTTAATGCTGCGGCTGCTCCCGGGACCTGCTGAAACACACAATGTTTCCACGCACTGAGAAGATGTTGCAAGTATTATAATCGGAATTTCCTCCAAGCTACTCCTCTTTTCTCCACAACACGCGCTGCCCATTTTGCTGCCTTTGAAGAGCAGACAGCAATTAGCTTTCCAGCTCAGAGATATGTGATTTTTTTTCATCCTTAGTCCCGTCTTTAACACAGGAGATCTCAGCATTTCTAATGACTCAAAAGAGAGAAAGACTTTAAAAGCCTTTCCCAAAAGCAGATTTGCCTCTGTGCTCTCCAAACAACACAAGATAAGGAGGCCCCTTAAGTGCTCTGATCAAACTCCAGCATGATCAGTGCCACTAATAGTCTTGTTTGTGTCTGCACCACCCTCATCCCTTCCCTGCAGCACTTACACTCTGTTAATTAGTTGGTACCTACCAAAACCTGCTTGTGTGTCACCTGCCTGGAGGTGAGCAGGGGATGCAGTGATGCCACTGGGGCCGGAGGGATGCACAGATGGCACAGGCACCTGTCACATGCCCCACATCAAACAGGTATTCTGGGAGCAGGTGCAGCCACCTCTTTACCCTCAGCATTTTTGCTTCCTTTTTAAACAAGCAGAACAGGCCCCTGTCTAGTAACAAGGGCAGGTAAGACTCGAGTGAAGCTGGAATGTGAGATAAGTCAAAAAGTCACTCGTATCAAACACTGATCTTTTTTGGCAAACATAAAGCCTGTCAAGATGCCCTTTGAGATTTCCCTGCCCCTTATGCAAGCAGAAAGGAGATGACTCAGAGCAGACAGCACTGTGCTCACCATGATCCCTTCATGGCCACCACTCACAGCCCAAGATTTGTTTTTCTGAACAAGTCTCATCAAATTTCACATTTCCTTGATTCTGTTACCACAGAGTTCGAAATTGACCTCGAGTGTGAGCAAATACAAGGGAAAGAGGAGAAATGTTCAATTTTGCATTAAATTGTGTCTCACTGAAGTTAGGCAAACAGTGGCACAGGCAATGAAGGAGAGAGGAACACGTTGCAGCTCCCCTTGGATGCAGCTGGATGCTCATCTGCCCCAGTCTTGCAGTACCCCTTTCAGCCTACAGTAACTCCATGAGCTACAAGACCTGCCTGTCTCCATTCCACAAGCACTTCTGCTTCACAAGGCTTTGTTTTTTGGCTCCCCAACAAAGGGGAGCACCCATTCCCTGCTCCCAGCTTTTCTTAGCGAGAGGACAAGCCTTGCCTACCTTCATAGAAACAGCAGCAGTCTGTTCCATCCTTCCTGCCTTACCAAAAGCATGTCACTATTTCTAATTTATAGCATTTCTGCAGTTATGACCATGCTCAGCCTGGGAGATGTGGAAGGAAACTGTCCTGCTCATTTCAGGGTCTGGCTTTCTGAAGTCAATATAACCTCAAATTAAACAAACAAAAAACAAACAACAAAAAAAACCCCACAAACAAAACAAATTAAAAAATGGAGAAAGCAGAATTCCCAGAAATTAAATAATTGAAATTCTTAAAAAAAAGCCTATCTGAAATGCTTTCCAAGTCAGATTCACTTCTTGTAAGAGAGATGTAAGGCACTCATAGAATCATAGAATGGTTTGGGCTGGAGACTGTCAAAGATCGTCTTATTCCCATCCCCTCCACAGGCAGGGACACCTTTCAGTATCCCAGGTTGCTCCAAGCCCCATCCAACCTGGCCTTGGACACTTCCAGGGATCCAGGGGCAGCCACAGCTTCTCTGGGCAACCTCTGCAAGGGTCTCACAGACAGGAATTCCTTCCCAATATCTCATCTAACCCTGCCCTCTGGCAGTGGGAAGCCATTCCCTGTGTCCTGTCCCTCCATCCCTTGTCCCCAGTCCCTCTCCAGCTCTCCTGGAGCCCCTTTAGGTCCTGGAAGAGGCTCTCAGGTCTTCCTGGAGCTTCTCTTCTCCAGGTGAACCCCCCCAGCTCTTGGCCTGTGCTCTGATCATTTTTGTGTCTCTCCTCTGACAGAGGATTCGCTCCTGTTTGCACATCAGGAGCTCCAGCACACCTGTGATGGGATGTGATGAAGTCTCATGCCCCAGGCACACAGCTCAGGTCCCAGGACCACCCTCATGGGTGCAGGTGCAGACCCTTCCCCACCCAGCCATCCCCCCACCCTTCTTTGGGTGCAACGGGGGCATTTGGCTCCCACAACCCCGAAACCAAACCAGGAGCACACCAACCTCCCAGGACACCCACGGGGAATGGGGAGAAGAGCCCAGCACCCAACCCAATCCCAGTATTTCAAGCAATACTGACAGAAACGCAAAGACACTTTTATTTTTCTTTTTTTTTTTCCCCTTGTCCCATTCTCCTTGATCTCATTTTAATTGGAACCTGTCCCAGCTCAATCAGATCCTGAGAAGCCCAGCACCTACTCTCTGTCCTTGAAGTCATTTTAAGCCGGGACCTATTTCCACACTGGCATTTCCAGCCCTGCCCCCTTCACAGCAGGCAAAGGGTTTAATTTACCTTTACCCAAAGGCACTTTCTTATAGTTCAGGACTTTCCATATTTCACAGGACAGGGCAGGGGGAGTTAATGGAGCACAGAGCCCCAGCAAGGGGCTGGGTACAGCCGGTGCTGCGACAGCAGGTACAGCAAGATATTCCACCCTGACCCCAAACATGGTCCTGCCTCCCCTCCTCCATAAACCCACAGACCTGGAGCACACGGTTTGGGGCTGGGAACAGCCCCAGCTCCTTTCAGAGGGATCACAGGCACCCAAGAGAGAGATGGGGAAGGGGGAACAACTCCTTCCTGAAAGGCTCATGCCTCCATAGCTGGTATTCTGCATTTTCCCAGCCCCACCTCACTTTTATGCAGGAACAAGCCTCTCTCAGAGTCTGGAGATGATCTGCACAGTTTCCTTTAGGAAGGGATTTTGGGAGAAGGGCTTAGGAAGCCTCCAGTGGGTACTCCAGCCTTTACTCTGAAGCATTGGCCCTTTTGTCTTTACATAGCTGATTGTTGCAGGTGTATCAGTTACCATGGAATTGACACTGTTGTAAAACCAGGTGTAGCCAAGAATTAAATGGTGCAAATAATCCGAGCAGCTGGGACAGATGGACACCTAAGTTATCAGTCCAGGGGACTGTTTGCTCTTCCCTGAATCCAGAGGGGTCTTGACATGAAGCTGAGGCACAGCCAGGTCACTTCCTCGGGAAATCATAAGCACTTGGAGTCTCCCATCACTCAGCCTCGGAGTAAAACCACGGATCAGGGCAGTTGGTTTTTATTTAGCAGCAGGTCACAGCAGGTGAGGACAGCACCTGGGTGCCAGAGGAGATGCAAGACTAAGGACACAAGGGCAGGACGCAGGTTTCCAGGCAGATCCAGCCCGGATCCCGGGAGGGGAGCGCTCTGCCTGCAGGGAGCGGCTGCGCAGCCGGAGCGATGCGGGAGCATCCCCGCGGTGACCCGGCAGCCAGGCACACACCGGGCGCTCACACGGACACCGGCACTCTGCAAAGCTCCTTCCCCAGGTTCCCCCGCTCCTTCCCTTCCTCCCAGGAACGCCCCGAGGATAAGCAGGAGCCGTGTGGCTCTGGGCTGCGGCAGCGGCGTGGGCTGGGCGGCTTCCTACAGAGATGACTGTTGTGTATAATATAGAAACTGAGCTGCTTGTTCCAAGCACAACCACGCCGGCTGCTTTTTAAAGACAGGCTCAGCTCGAGTGGAAAGTGCTGCAGGAACATGCAGCGTTATTCCCTCCCGCAGCCTCCAAACCAGGGGAACTTTTCAAGGGGGAGATTTGGGAGCTTGTTCTGCTCCTGACCCGGCTCTGGTGACAGGGAGCGACGGCAAGGTCACCCTGGCACCTTCCAGCAGGGCTAAAATCGGCTCCTGTAAATCCTCACATGCAATTCTGCCTGGAAAGCCCTCAAAGCAGATCACTGTTTAATCTTGCTCTAGCACTGACCAGGCTTCCCGGAGCCAAGGCTGGGCCACACCATTCAGCACCGTGCCTGCCTGGGGGGCACAACTGGTGAGGTCTGACGGGTGTAGTGGTCCTTTGGGACAGGAGTAGGGGGACACTGAGGCACAAGACTCCGTGCTGAGTGTGCCAAAATAATTCAGCCATGTGGAATGATCGATTTCCTTCTGCAGTGGTGCCAAAGACACCCAAAGCCCATTTGTCAGGTGCTCACCAGCCATGAGCACCGAATCTCACTCTCCTCAAGGAGGACAACATCTTGCCACATTCATCACCTCTGTACACCCAGAGGGGCAAATAAAAATGCCACAGTGCAAACAACTAACATTTAATCAACACCAAAGCCAAGGAGCACACCAGTAAGTCTTTTGGATGATCAGTCACTGCTGGCACACAGATCAGGTCACGTTTCAGTGTTAATTGCCCATGCAGCAGCAGCAGGTCTATGTGACAAGGATGAAGCCAAAATGAACTGCCATGTCTAATGCAAGTCTTCTTCTATTATAGTTTCTTTCTGCTTCCCTGCTAGTCACAGAAACATGCCCAAAATAATGGCAGCAGTGTCTAAATTTAAAAGGGCAAACTTCACAAAGCCCAGAGGAGCTGTTGGCATCATTGACAGTAAGGGATTTGCTTAAAGCTTCCACCAAAGAACACCAAAAGTTACAAACACGGAAAAGCAGCAGGATTTAAACAATGAAAAAGCCATTCCAGCAAAAATGAGACGTGGAAAATGCATGGAAACGTGATCTTTCCAGGCACAGAAAAGGAGAAAGAAACAGCACTGAAAAAGAAATGTCCAAGATCGGTGACTGATGAGAACCTCTAAAAGAATCTATTAAATCTGCACAGCCAACAGAATTAATTGTAAAATAAGGCACTTTTTAAGCATGCTAGGAATAGAGAATTAGATAGCTGCCAGATTCACTATCAGGCACCATCAGTAAAACTGGAAGCGAGTGCTGTGCTGCCATGGGATAAAACAGTTACCAAAGAGGATGAGAGAAACCCAGCCTACAGATTAACCATGTGCACCCCATTGTGCAAAACAGGGTCTTTCCCAACAACCTCCTGTGCAACCTGCCTTAAAGCCCCTTAAAACCCTTAATGACAGGAATTTCAGCACTGATGAATGCCTGCCAAAATAAAGCATTTTAAAACCAACCACTGAAGCTCAGAAACTTCGTTCAGGCACAATATTTAGGTGAAAGCCAGGAGCAGCAGGCAACCTGGGGTCAGCTCCAGCTAGAACAGCAGGACAGAAATTTCAGGTAAATACACAAACTGGAGACTAAAAATACAATTCCTGTCAGCCAGCTGAGTTTCCTGGAATTAGATCTATTTAGGAGACTTATTATCTATCTAAAAGACATTATTATTATTGCCTCGACAGAGCATTTGCCCGCATTCCAGCTCAGAATATTCTGTGACTCTCCAGAGCACATAATATTTGGAGGATGAATCTCACAGCAGGTGTAACCAACTCCACACACATTAGGTGTGTGCTGGTACAGTGTGGCTGCTGATAAGTGAGATCAGAGAGGGAAAACAGCACCAAAGCACCGTCTTTTGGGATTTTTGTCGCTGCTCAGTCTCATCTGCGATTCCTTCCGGGGATTATATTAAATATAAATCTGTGACACAAAAAAACCCGCAGTAACTAAAGGATGGTTTGCTGATGACACAGTTGCACAAAGATCTAAATCAGCTCAGTGGAGGTCAGAGTGGTCCAACAGACCATGTTTTTGTATTGGAATGTAACACATGAGGCCAGGGAAGGGATCTCTGCCAGGGCCAGAAAAGGATTTGGGATAAGCGTGGGGCATCTCTTTTGCATAATACATCAGAGCAAAGCCAAAGCAAAAGTAGGTCCTCGAAGGTGCCAATTTCCAATGGGAAATACATCCATAAAGAGTCAAAAAGCGAGCTCACACCTACACGTGGCACAGCCAAGGTCACGGCTGCCTCCAGGTGGGCACCTGGGCAATGTGGTCACACCAGGGACACCCCAAAGGTGGCCACAAAAAAGGTACAAGGCAGGAGCGTCTCGGCACCTTCAGACTGCTGAGGAGCAGGTGAAGGGAGTGAGGAGTCACCTTTGTGACAAGGACACAACAACATCCCCCCTCCGAAAGTCAAAGCTAGCTAAGTTCAACCTTGAAATGAGATAGCATCTCTCCAGAGTGAGANATGAGCTGCAAACGCTTCCCTGCAGTTGCATTTCTGCAACACCTCTCCCCCACCCGGGCACGAGTAAAGTTTCAGAAGGGCTTTTTATGCTTGAAGAGAGTCCTGAGTGGTCGGGGAAGAGCAGGGTCATGCTAAAAAAAGGAAAGATCAAGGCAAAAAGACGAAAACCCAACGTTTGCAGGCGCTGGGTGAGATTCGTCTCACTTAAATTTAGACCTCTCAAACTCAGATATCCGAGTCAGAGCCAGCACGCTGAAAACCGTTTGCCTGCCCTGTGTACGAAGCTTTCCAAAAGAGCGAAACGTTTCCCATTTGGGAGGTGCCTGTATCCTCCACTTGGTGAGGGGGAAGCTCAGAACAGATGCTTTCAAATGCCCAAGGAAGGGAAGACAAACTACATTACTGAAACAGCTTCAACGGCAAGTTGCCTCATGCCACCTGCAAAATTGAGAGCTAATTTCACCTCACAATGCCAATTCTGGCGATTCTGCCCTGCTGCCCAGCACCCAGGAGCAGAATGAGAAGCTAATCTACCTCGTGGAGCCAGGTCTTCATGTCTCTGTTCTAAGTGTAAAGCAAAGATAAACAGAGACCATCTGCATGGAGGACTCACCAACCTGGAGAGCTTCAGGTTGGTCGAGATGTTGGCAGCTGAACGTCCTTCTATCCTTCTTTCAGAACACGGGTTACTTGATTGGGATTGCAGATTTTATCAGTCCTCACTAACAGGGTGGGCGCAGCTGGAGGAGGGGAAGGACTGCGGTGAATCACAGACTCGTTTTGGTTGGAAAAGCTCTCTAAGACCATGGAGCACAAACATTAACCCAGCACTGCCAAGACCACCACTAACCCACGTCCCCAAGGGAGCCTGACCCTTTGCTTTGGCTCCAAGGCGAGGGCAGAAGCTTGCAGAGATGGCTCTCCCAAGCACAGGGGAATCAACAGAACACGGGTGATCATGCCCCTTTACCCTCTGCTCCTCTGCACGGAGGGGGAATGCTGACGTTCACCTGCTGGGTGTGAGATTTATCCTCAAAATATTCAGCATAAATCTAGCCCTTACTCCTGCAATATCCTCACTACAAGTGCTGGTCTCCCTTTTCTGCAGTCCTTCACCCACACACCTCCAGCTTGTCACCTTCAACCTGATGGACACAAAAGGAGGAAGGGCACTGCAAGTCTGAGTTGCAGCCCTAGACCCCACGGCCCCCAGGCCTGGTTCTGCAGGAGGCCAGGCTTCTGCTCCAGACCGGGACAGGGAAAAGCATTCCGTGTTTGCCGGGAAGTTCCCAGCGCCAGATAGGATTAGTCGTGTCTAATTAACTGTGAGGAGCAAGCAACACAGAGACGAATGCAGAGACAGAGACCCGCTCAGCAGCAGCCAGGCTTTGTGTGCCCACTCCAAGCCAGCTGCTTCAACAAGAGAAACCCCTGAAATTTCACATCACCTTCTCCAGCCGCGACATCTCCTGAGCAGGCAGATAAGAGACAGGCAACAGAGGTCCCTGAGCACCTCCAACACCAGAGAAGTGTTGGGATGCACACCTGGGGGACCCTCTGCTCTGACCAGCCCCACATCTCCGGGCTGGGGGATGCATCCGGGCAGCCGTGTGGGGACATCCCATCAGACCCGCTGCGACTCCAGGGTCGGGTTTCCTCCCCCACACTTTCTGATGCTCACACCACTCCGGCCTGGGATGAACCTTCCCGAGGTGCTGTGCCTCCTGTCACAGCAGCCAAACACACCTTTCCCCGCACACCGAGCATGTCTGATGCCATTAGAGCCCGGACCGTCAGCACCTGCCACCTCCACCCCAGGGTCTGGCTCGGGTGAGAGCAAATAACGCGACCGAGAGCAAACACAGCCTGCCTTGGATGGGGGCACAGGGAGGGAAGCAGGTTTCTTTCCCCAGACACGGGGAAGGGCTCCAGGGACCTGCCGGGCACGCTGACACGAGTTCAGCTGAGGGTTTACCTGTGCAAGCCCACGAATCTGCGCATACAGACCTTCGGGCACATATAGACACGTAGAGCCCACACAGACCCACAGGGCACATACAGACACATACAGCATGGACAGACTGAGAGGGCAGGTACAGACACATAGACAAATAGGGCACATACAGACATACAGAGCCTGTACAGACCCACAGGGCATGCAGAGACTCACAGCACACGTACAGACCCACAGGGCACATATAAACCCATACAGCACATACAGAGCCACGGGGCACGTATAGATACACAGGGCACATATAGACCCATAGAACACATGCAAACACACAGTTCACACAGAGATACATAGAGTCTGTATAGATACACAGGGCACATATAGAGAGCACAGACAGACACATAGAGCTCATACAGACACACAGATCCCTAAAGCACATAGACAGACAGAGCCCATATAGACCCCTAGAGCACATATAGACCCCTACAGTACATACAGACACACGGAGCCCGTACAGACCCCTAGAGCACATACAGCCCCATGCAGCACGCACAGACACAGAGACCCCGTACAGCCCCACCGGGCACACAAAGACCCACCGAGCCCGCACAGAGCCGGGCAGCAGCAACGCCTGTGCATCCACCCGCCCTCTCCGGCAGCGAGCCGGCGCTCCCACGGGTTCCAGTGCCGGGCACGGGGTCTCGGGCACGCCCCGGCGGAGCCGCGGGGAAGGACGAGGCGACGCCGGCACCGCTCCCAGGGGCGCTGCCGGCGGGCGGACCCGCTCCCCGCCCCGCACCGCGCCCCGCGGGGCT
>VYXB01003568.1:189734-224789 GCA_013397135.1 Pachyramphus minor | reverse complement strand
GCCCCAAGGTCCGGTGCCCCCCCCCCGCCATCCGTGGGAAGAGCCGGGAAGGTCCGGACTCCACCGACATCCCCCGGAGAAGCCGCCCAAAGTCCGGGGTCCCCCCTGGACATCCCCGGGAGGAGCCGCCAAAGCGGTCCAGTGCCCCCGATATCCCCGGGAGGAGCAGCGAGAGGGGATCGGGATCCCCTCTTCTGCCATAGCCCCTGCGAGGAGCCGAGGGAAGGGGACCCTGCCTGGCCCCTGCCTCAGGGCACCTCTCACAGCGGACGGGGGTGGGCTGGGGCAAACCCCCTCGCTCAGACCCTCCAGGGTGGGCTTTCTGCCCTTTCCCCTCCCTGGACCCAACGTGTCTTTGCTTGTCAGCATTAATGTTTGGGTTTCCAGGTCTGTACCAAGCCAGTGTCCCTGTGGGACCGTTCCAGGATACCCACTTTGTCCCCTGGAGCACGGCAGTGTCCTCACGTCCCTCTGTTCCTTGTCTTTCCAATGGAGAAGGTGTAATGGATCGCAGGTGAGGCAGCTGAGCTCTCCCACCCATGAGTGGCTTGACACATTGAGCAGCCTTAAAGGAAGAAAATTCACTGTATGCCGTATTTACAGTGTGAAAGAACAATTAAGGGAAGCTGCTTCAACAGTCTAAGTGGAGGAAGCACGATAGCTCGATAGTTATTGATCCCCTCCAGACAAGTGTGCTGCTTTGTTAGGGCTGGAGGAACCCAGCCTCCCTCGCCTGCTGCAGGGGAAGTGGCAAGGAAAAATAAAAGAGAAAGTGGCCCAGTAAATTAAAACTCCCAGGGAATTACACGGGAGGAAATGGAGGTGTATAAACAAGTTTTGGTGGTACAGGTAACAAGACCACTCTACTGTTTTGCTGTCTAAAATGAAAATGAATGTTCCCTGTTTATCCCATGAGCAGGAAGGTATTGAATTGGTGCTCATGCCTGTGAATGCAAGGAGGGAAACAGAGGACAAAGAGGAATAGGAGCATTAACAGTTACTGCTAAACCTCCTTGGGAAGCTGATTCCATATGCCCTGTGTGCCAAATGTGGAGCTTATTCCCCTGGTTGTGATGCACACACAGCCAGAGAGATCAAAGGGCATCCTGGGGTCCTCTGGGCAAGAGCTCGGTGGGGGACAACGGGGGTGTTTAGGCACAGATGTTCTCCAACAGGAGCATTGTCTGGCATTGTGGTTCAAGGTTTCATTACAGCAAACCACATGGTGACACCCCCGGCTCTGACTCAAGGATCCTGGTCTGGTGTTGGGCAGAGAGGTTTCCACCACTGGAATGGCTCAACAAAGTGCAAGGTGTGGTATGGGAATGGAAAATAACTCACCACCCAGGCCATGGGGTGAGGCTGAAACGCACAGACCCCGTGCTGTGGGACCACACTCTGCATCCATGCTGGCTGTGAGTGAGGGATTTGAGGGCTTTCCTTACACAGCTTGAACCTTTTGGTCTCAAGGAGGTTTTTTGGCACTGCTGTATGCTGGTGCGTTTTAACAAGTAGGCCCAGGACTTATGGAGCGAGTCCAGAGGAGGCCAAGTTGATTAGAGGGATGGAGGAAAGGCTGAGAGAATTGGGATTGTTCAGCCTGGAGAAGAGGATTCAGAGTGACCTAATTGTGGCCTTCCAATAACCTGACGAGAACTTACAGGAAAGATGGGGCAAGACTATTTATAAGAGCACATGCAAGAGTGACAGGGCAAGGGGGAATGGTTCAAATTGAAGGAGAGTAGGTTTAGATTGGATATTAGGAAAAAATTCTTCCAGGTGAGGGTGACAAAGCCTTGGCTCAGGTTGTCCAGGGAAGCTGTGGCTTCTCCATCCCTGGAAGTGTTGAAGGCCAGGTTGGATGGGACCTGGAGCTACCTGCCATAGTAGGAGGTGTCCCTGCCCATGGCAGAGGGTTGGAATGGGGTCCCCTTCCAACACAAACCAGTCTCTGATTCTATTATTCCCTCTTTCAATCATCAATAATAGCACATAAACACATTTTTATGTTTTCTTGTCAAGGCTGGACGCTGGTTTGGTTGATATGAATTTGGTTTGGGTGAAGAGATTGGATATTTCTGGCACTTCATAAAACCAGCGCATTGCTCAGCACCTCACAGGACCTTGGCAGCTGTCCCTGGCACAGCATGAACAACAAACTGTGGCAGTGCCATGAGCAGTGTTGTGGAGTGTCTCCCACCCCAGCCTAGCAACAAGCTCAGGACAGTGTGGCAGGATCAGTTCCAAGCGCCGACCGGGCAAAGCGGCTCCGTGCAAACAGGATGATTCAAGGCAGTAACTGCAGGCTGCTCCTCAGCATTGTGAAGCATCACGTCAGTGCGACTCAGCCTGTGCCATAAACTGCAGGTTTTGGCACCTGTGGGAGTGTTTGGAATCATGGAATCATGGAATGTGCCAGGCTGGAAGGGACCCACAAGGATCATGGAGTCCAGGTCCTGGCCCTGCACATAACCATCCTCAAGAGTCACACCCTGTACCTGAGAGTATTGTCCAAACAATTCTTGAATTCTGCCAGCCTTGCTGCTGTGCCCACTGCCTTGGGGAGCCTGTTCAGTGCCCAGCCACCCTCTGGGGGAAGAACCTTTTTTTAATATCCAACCTAAACCTCCTCTGACACAACTTCAGGCCATTCCATTGGGTCCTGTCACTGGTTGCACAGTGAAGAGATCAGTGCCTGTCCCTCCTCTTTCCCTCATGAGAAAGTTGTGCCATCACTCCCATGGAGGCTGGAGCTGCTACTCTCTGGCATGAGGTGGGTGCCAGGTGCATGATTCCAGGCAGGATGAAGAGAGATGGAATGATAACATGATAAGCGACTCAATTAAACACCGTGGGGCCTGAACAGATAATCACGGGCCTTGCTGCACCCTCAAGCATGAGGAATTGTGTCTCTTTTTAAGTGGGGAGAAGCAAAGCTCTTAAAAACCTGCCGAAGTGTTTACATCAATTTCCTGGTGATTGGTTAGGAGGAACCCGGAACACTTCATCAAAGCAGGTGGCACTGGTACCTGAAGTGTGTGCCAGCACTGAGAGATGTAAGAATCTCTTTTTTTTTCACCGTGGCAGTGTGGTTTTTAACCCAGGCTCTCTCTCTTCCCTGTGCAAGACAGCCACAAGCACAGGTAAGGTAAGTGCAGGGATGTGTAGCACTAGTCCTGCCTGAACCCTGGTAATTCAGCCTTCCCACTGCAGGTGTGCACTACTGGATGCCTTCAGGAAGAGGGTGCCTCTCTCTGCTGTCTCCATTTCCCACACTACTTGTCATTGGCAGAGGTAGCATTTTTATTGTCTAATCACAGCATGTGCAGCATTTTATTTGGAGCCTGAAATTCACCTCTCTCACAAGCAGAGAAGCCAAAATGCACAGGGGTGATATTCAGACTGTACTGGGGGACTTATACCCTGTCTGGGGATGGATTTCACCAGACTTGCATAAAGATGCTGTTACACCCACTGCAAAATGTTTGGCTTGCATAATATTACCCTGTCTCCCATTACAGGACTTATCCAACGTATTTAGGGAGTATAATCATTGGCTGCTGAAATAAACAGGACCTGAGTGCCTCAGCACGAGTGAGTTTCAGAAATCCCCTGCCAGATCCGAACTTGTCAGCACCAGTGAAGTGACACGAGTCAGACCAGCCCTGTCATTTCCCAGTGGGTACATTCAGCATATCTTTCTTGACACCCATAACACCACCTTTTCCAGACACATCCCTGGTATTTTGTCAGCCCTTGGAACACGGTGCAAAGTGTTGGTAGCTGTCCTGCAAGTGACCTGTGGCAGCACAGCCTGGGATGAATCGTTAATGCTTACACAGGCCCAGACACAACAGGCAAAGAATACTCTCACTTTTGTAATTAACTCCATGAAATGAAGAATTGGTGTAAAACTGGCCGTATTCCCAGAGGTGCTTAGACTGGGTGCTGGGCTTTGGGGGCATCACAGGACCCACGAGGAAAAACCTGTGCTTTCATAAACTGACACTTCGTGGGCTGCCTTCCTGCTGTGCAGATGGGGAGCACTTAGGAATTGCTCTCCTCTGATCAGCTTCCTCGTGGGTCCCGACCATCTCTAAGGATGGAATGTTGTATGGTGGGGTAAGGCAAAGGTGATGTGACAGTCAGGTTTTGTGTGTGAGGCAGCAAAATAGAAAGCAGTGTTTCTGGCCTCAGCAGTCTCCTCTCCTGGCTGCAGGCTGCCTACCCCACATGCACACACTGCTCACCAAATTCCAGCTTCCCTCAGCACTTTGAGCCTGCAGCCCAATTTCGTTCCGTCAGCTGTATTATTAATCAGCAGGCTGTGAATTATGTTGCTATAACCCACGTACTTTTTTTTATTTTAAACTGAAAATGGAATAAACTTGTGCATAGTAAACAAAATCCCCGCGTTCCGGGAGCAGTGCGCGACTGAGCAAGGGGAGCTGTGGGGGAGCTGGGGCCAGGACAGATGGGAGCCCACAGAGAATGACCTCATCCAGGCTGGACCCCACTATCAGCAGATTGAGGTAGACAGTGGAGTGGTTGTCCAGACAGCCTCTCTATAGACCCCAGGGTAGCAAACACATCAGTGAGTTCGTCACTCTCCTGCTTCTCACCCAAGGTCTCAGTTTTTCTGTTCAACTGAGATGGAAGAACCCAAGCACCCCAACCCCCTGCCACTCCAAGGAAAACCTTGAGGGTCTGGAGTGTGTCCAGAGAAGGGAATGGAGCTGAGGAAGGGTCTGGAGCAGCAGGAGGAGTGGCTGAGGGGCTCATCCTGGAGAAAAGGAGGCTCAGGGGGGACCTTCTGGCTCTGCCTCAAGTTGTGCCAGGGCAGGTTCAGCTTATATGTTGGGAAAACTTCTCCATGGAAAGAGTGGTCAGGCATTGGCACAGCTGCCCAGGGCAGTGTTGGAGTCCCCATCCCTGGAGGGGTTCAAAAGCCGTGTGTGGATGTGGTACTCAGGGACATGGGTCAGTGGTGGCCTTGGGAGTGGTGGGGGAATGGTTGAACTTGGTGGTCTTAGAGGGCTTTTCCAACCTAAATGTTTCTGTGTTTCTGTGATTTCAGCCCAGCTGAGCAGCTGCACGGAACTACCTGGAGAGCCGGGTGCAGCATGTGCCTTAGTCATCGCCTCACCCCAAACTGTACCAAGTGAATAGCTCTCTAAACAGAGGCTGAAAAAAACCTGAAAGGATAGTATAAAATATTTAAAAAGCTCCTTTGACTTCCTAACCTTTCATGCAGAAAAAAGGGACGCACAGAAACACCAACAGAGGAGAGGCTGATTGGTGGTTGGACCAGAACTAGCCTCCCATGTCCATGTTTCCCATTCAAACCTTTGTAAAGGTCAGTTTATATTTCTAGCACACAGAATAAAAATGCCATTTAATAATGCATATACTTTTCTTTCCCCTCCTGTTACTAAGATGTGCATTGCTTAGCAGAGCTCCAGTGCAGCCTCAGTGGTAGTTTAGACACTGGTATAAGGCACTACTGGAGTGGTCCTTTTGCATTAGCCCTGGATTACTCACTCCTCTGAAATTACTCTGCATTTGCACTGATGCCACCAGGAAAAGATGAATTCTCCAGGGGAGTGTGTGACATTAATGTGTGATCAACTGCCCCAGAGTAGTATTAATGTACAAAAATAAAGTGGAAATTAAAAACAGCAGGACAGGAAAGTGCTGTGAGTGTCAGTCTGGGGAAATGAAACCACTCTGTCTCGCCATGTGCACCATTCAATCCTTCATGTATGCTCTGATTTCTCCCGAAAGTGTTATAAATCAAATCAATACTTAAATCTTGGTGTCTACAGAGCAGCTGGGGAGGTAAATCCTGGCTGGTGGGGACACGTGCATGGAACAGAGCAGCCCCCCACACCCACACCCCTCACGTTGTGATGTTGCACTGCCACTGCTGGTGCACATTGCCCTTCCCCTTCCCGCTGCCCCTGAGCAATCCCAACCAAACACAGGTTCTTTGGTGCAGGCATCACAGCTTCCTCTTTCCCCCTTACCTCTAGAACCCCAAAGAGAGGTCAAGGGTTTGAGTTTATATCTCAGAAGGAAAGAGCTGCTGCTGCAGCCCTGGCTCTGCTTTATTCTGGTGTTGCAAAGCTGGCTGTGCCTGAAGCTGGTTGTTTGCCCTGCTCACAGCAGGGGTGAGACCCCAGCTCTGGGCACAGAGCATTGCTGAGCACCATGACATCAGCCAAGGCACACCAGTGAGTTGTCCACTGGGGTAACAGCCCATAACAGGGTCTGTCTCCTGGAAATGGGAGCGCTTCAAAGGAGGAAATGTCAGAGTACAAAATCTGTCAGGCACAAGTGAAGTATTACCCTCAGCCCTGCCAGCAAATCCAGTGCTCTGCGAGGAACGGAGAGTTACATGGAAGAAGAAGGGTTGGAGATGCTTCGGAGTTGTGCTAAATGCAGGGCTGGATAATGTGGCAGAGGATGGCACGGAGCAGCTGGTGAGAAGAACAGTGGAGTGGTGAGCAGATGTGATGGCCAGATATGGAGCTCCTGGGATTGGGCCTGTGTGATGAGAGTGATGTCAGCAGCACATCCCACCTACTTCCTATTTTTTGCAAATGCTTGTTCACTACCTTGTGCCCACACAGCCTGTCACTGCTGCTCTCCTCCCTGTCCCTACAGCTGCACCCAGACCTCAGCACCCACCTGGCATCCTGAAATAAGCTTATTCACTCCTTCCTCCATCTTCCTGCATCACATTTGATTTAATGCAGATGTCAGAGCACCCACCCACCACTAAAGTGAGGCAAGAGCAGTGACCACTGCCACCCACCAGCTGTGAGGGATCCCAGCCTGCTCTGTCCACCTCACTGGCAGCAAAACTAGTCAAGAGCAAAGATTTTGATTTCCCAAACTGTCACCAGCTTGGCACCGACTTCCTTGAAGGTTTCCTTTTTCCTTCTGTTTTATTAAACTGACCTAAAACTGCCAAAGCAAAGAAAAAAGATGAAGTCTCTCTCGTGTCATAGGCAGCCACCTTTGTAAATCCTTGGGAATGAGCTTGTCAAAACACCCTGGCACAGGGAGGATGCCATTCGCTGCCCACCCACATTTCCCATTGTTCTTCACATGTTTTTTACTATTGTTTTTTACATGCACTATAACCAGTCTTTATACCCTGAGAACATCTGAGAGGGGAGGCAGGAGACCCCTGATATGAGATGAGTCCCAGCTCCAGGGACTGGAGGCTCCAGGAAAGGCCTCAGAGGGTCCAGATTTTGCTTCCCCAGTTCCTCTCCCACGCCAGAGACAGTTTCCTGGTGCTGGCAGCAGTGTGCCCTCCCTTTCCCTGCCCAGCCTCCTTCTCCACTTGCCACACAAGCCATTTATCATTAATAAAGATCCTAATTAAAAGCACAGCCTCTGCCTGGTCATAACCCTCAGTGCTGGTTTAGACATGGACACCAAATGTTAATGGATAAGGGGAGCCCAAGCACCCCAGGAAGGCAGCACGCAGGGTCTACAGCACTATGATTTTGGATACAGGTATCCAGATCAGCTACATTCCTCATTTTATCCACAGCGGAAATCCAGCCACAAGAAACCCGACAGAATTAGTTTAAGCTGGTGGGTTTTTTTCTAAAAGCAGATGCCTTTCTTTTGTAGTGGCTGTCCCCATCATACCAAATCCAGATGATGCCCAGATTAAACACCACCAGCACTGTTCCCTCAGCCTTTGGAGCAAATCCCTTGCAATACCTGGATCCCAGCTTAGCTTTAACAAAGGAGCTATCCCAGGAACTACTCACCTGCTCAGCTGGGTATTCATGTGCTTTCCCAGCTCCCAGCATTTGCATTCCTGTTCCTTTGCAGGACCAAGCCTGCAGAAAACAAGCAGCCAGGTTATCCCTTCCATGGACTTTCTTAAAGCTTTGCTGCAAATTACCTGGGATAAGCATGGGAAGCAGAAGAGAAATAAAAATGGGAGTTAGTCATGGTCTTCCTATTTATTCATAGATGATTTTACCCATTAATTAAAAGGGTGCAGGCTTCAGAATGGGAACTGCTTCCCTGAGGTCCCAATTAAGTGGGATGGCTCAGTGGGTGTCCAAGGGACTGGGCTTGGACAGAGGGATTGATGGATGGTAATAATGAAGGAGCTGTTTGAACATGTGTGAGCAAAGTTCTCCAGTGACCTTCAGCAGCCTGTTTTGGGAAGGCTGTGCTGTCTGTGCCAGGAGATGTTATCTCCTCCGAGACCAGCCCCGCTGAGGCATCCTCGAGCCTTTTGTGCTTTAGATCAAACACCTTGGGAATATTCCAACACGAGAAATCACCAAGGCCAAGTGCACAGCAAAATAATTTCTCCCTCTCTCCCAGCCAAGGCTGGCCATTTTTCTGCATTGGCTGTTCTAATTGAAGTGGTTTTAAGCTTAAAAACATGTTTTGGAAGTGATGGAAGTTGTCTGACATCCCAGCCTCTCCGATCCCATGACATACGGAAGCTGGGCAGTATTTATCTGCATTAACCTTTTAATAGAGGGCCAATTTGAATTTACAACTCAGCCCCAAACACTCCAAAGCTGGAAATGCAAAGGGCCCAATGATGACAAACCCCTTGCAGAGAAGTCTCCTGGCCCAACACAGTTTATCTGGGAGCAGCACGTGGATGTCACACAGGGAGCACATTTGAGATAATACCCAAGGTAGTTTGGGAAATCAGCTTTTAATTAATACTTCTGTGCCTTTTCTGGAGGCTCTTAGGCTGGGAGTTCAGGAGGGCAAGATTGGCAGCAATGTAGAGCTGCTCTCTTCCACCCCAAGCTGGGAAGATGGAAAATACTCTACATCTAATGTGCTTATGACAGCAGCATGGCTGTTTGGGGGAGAACAGCTCATAAAACACCTGTTTAACCCAAAAATTGCTCAAACCCTCCCTCTAACAGCACTTGCCTTATCACACAGTGGCTGCCATACTCCAGGTTCCAGTGTGCCCTTAACAACAGTCCATGGGCAAACTGTAGAGCCCCAGAAGGGGATAATGTGTATGCCCCAGACACTGACAGCCAGGACTCTTGGGAGTAACAGCCAAGGATTGTTGGGAATAACCAAGGATTGTTGGCAATAATTGAGAAAGACCAGGATGTGGCTGGAGAAGGGGCCATACTGAGGAAGGGCAGCACTTTTATGGGACAAACGTCCTTGTTCTGGCTCCTGGAGATCAGCACAGCACAGTGCAGGGGCAGGAATGAGCTGGAGAAATGGCCATGGAGTGTAGGGGGATCCAGACCACCCAAAACACTAAAAGCCTCTGAACCATTTCCAGAAAGGTTTGAAAGAAAAGTCTGAAAGAACAGACTGTGCATGAGAACTAATTTGCATGGAAAGTGAGAGACTTCTCTTACCTATAAAAGGTGTCCCTGTGAAGCCTGGGAGGCACTGCCAGGATCCTGGATGTGTTATCAGCTAGACCAACTCTAGAACCAGGACTGGTGATTTCTTTCCTTCTTTCTTTTTTTTCTTCTTTTTCTTCCTTTTTGCTCCACCCCTTTATCCAAACCCACTGCCAGGAGCCCAGGGACTAACACACCAATTTCCAGGCCAGGTGTGTAATTAACTAATAAACCTTTGTGAGTTTTTGCACACCCTCTGACACCTGTCATTCCTTTTGACCATGAGCACCTACAAACCTTAGGAGCTCCCTTCCCCTTAGGAGTGGGACACCAGAGAGCCCTGGGATGGCATGTGGGGAGCAGTGCTGTGGCTTGCTGGCACATGGCAGCCAGAGGCACCACCAGAACCACAGGCTCCAGGGCACCAGCAGCACGGGAAAATTGGGCTACTGATGAGGTGCTGACAATGACAGAGCTGTGAGCCTGCCCTTCCCCACCAGCCAGGTCTCCTCCAGCCACATGGAGCTGGGCAAGTCTGGCAAGCCCAGGTCATCGCTGGAGGTGTGCAGACATGGCCTGAGCCCCAAAATCAGGCATGATGCAGAGGGCAGGGTAGCTGAAGGTCTCCACTCCACTATCCCCATCACCTCCTGCCTCACAGGTCCCTGGAGCTGGATTTTGCTGGAGAAGTTGCCTAAAAGGAACACAGAGACAACTGCTCACTCCCCCTGCCCACAACTCCAGGTGGGCTCCAGACACTGCTTTTGTGCCTGGAATAAGCCAGCAAGCCCCGTGTCCTCACTGATCAGGGGGTCATAGTAGGAATGCCACTGCTGAGTGGGACGTGTGGACTGTTTCTCCCATCCTCTCCTTTCTTAGGTGACTGCAGGCAAAGGTTGCACTGTTCCAGGGTGTAAGTTGGTCTTAGGGCTCCACCCCTCAGCCTGCAGCTCCCATGCTCATGATTTTCCTCTTGTGGTCCCGAGGAAAAGGCAAGGACTGTTTGATCTCACTGGGACATGGTTCATCCCTGGAAAAGGGTCTGGGTCAGCCAGGGCTGGTTCTGTGTGAGTCGAAGGAAGCAGCAGCCCCAGCTCACATGGAGGTGCCTCAGAGCCCTGAAGGGTTTTCAGCTGCTCGTTTAACCTCTCTGGTCCTCCCAAGCTTGCAAGACATTTCCAGCTGAAGAACAAAACCAGAATAACCAGCTGGGCCACGGGTGCCAACCAGAGCCTTTGGTCTCCAGAGCCTCCAGCTGCCGGAGTTTCTGTGGGAAAAACTCCTTTCACAGCAAGTGGAACCTGGGCAGAGCAGCAGCAGCAGAGGATGCTCGACCTCTGCCAGGCCAGAGGCAAAACCTGCTCTGGGCAGAGTCCTGTTGGCTCCGAGGAGTATTCATGAGGCTCCCAAACCTCAACATCACTGTCACTAAAGGCCACAGTACCAATGACAAGGCATGAGGAGGGGAAGGAAGGCACTGCAGGATTTCAGAGACCTCCATGTACAGCAAATTAACCTGTAATTCCATGTTTTCAGCCAGGGAGATTTTATCCCATCATCTGAGGAACACCATGAGTTATTCGTGTATTGTCTATGTGTGCACTGTTGCTTCCACCACCTCAGATTAAAGTCTGGCCTCAGCAAAGAACAATAAAAGACTGGAAATGCTCCCATGGAAAAGATGAACAAGCTGAGGAGCTTGTCTGGGTGCTGCTATTAATCAAGCTAGTTCACGTAAGCAAGCCATTCAAGTGATATTAGGCCCAGCAAGAATAAAGAAAATCAATTAAGGCTTTAGAGAATAAAGATTCCTTAAAAACAGGCCAGATTTCTGATGGTTGCTGTGGGCACACACGTGGAGCTAAAAATCCAGGGGAACTGAGGGTCTGGAAGCCCAGGACACACTTGTGGGTCACAGCACGGAGGATTTGGTGACCACAACAAGTAAGAAAGACCCTTAAGAGGCTGGACCTGGGAAAAGTTTGATGCAATGGTGCATTTTTGAAATGAAGTGGTTAAGCAGGAGACTTCTAAGCACCCTTTTTGTGGTTACTGGAGATTCACTTGCCTGCCTCTGAGGTCAGACAATAGGAAAAATTAGGATTCACCATCTTTGCAAGAACCGCCCCTGCAGCCAGCACTGCTGCCACCACCCTCCCAGGCACCATCCCCCAGACGTGGGCGCAGAGAGGAGCCAGAATTTCAGCCTCTTTCTTGCTGCTTTTGGGGTGAAAAAACACTCAGTAGATCTTTTGCATCACCCCCCACCAGGCTTAGATCATTGCAGATAAAGCCAGGGGAAAGCACAGTATAAGAAGCGCTGCTTGAGCCATCTTTGTGACCTCCCTCTGTGCTCTTTGTGTCTTGAAGTGGTGCTTTGTAGAGGTGGAAAAAGCAGGAATTATCTCCCCCAGCCGCCAAGAGAAGATTTCCCTGCGTGGGCTCCCCATCCTTCATGCCAGGCAGCCTGGCTTCTCCCTGCACTGCTGGGAAGCCTCGACCTCAGCTCTGACTGAAGGAAAACACCCCAGCTGAAGGCAGATATTGAAACCCGCATCAAAACAGCTCATGGCAGTGGTGAGCTGAGCAAAGCCACCCAAAACCTGCGTTTTAAGCTTGATCTACTCCAAAAATTGGCTTTACAAAGCCCTGCAGAATTGCATCCCTCCCGCCTCTGCACTGTGTGCTTCCAGCTTTGAGCAAAAGGCTGTTTTGCTGTTTTCTTACACTTCTGATTATGTTTTGCAGAGCATCTCTCCTGTGTTCTGTTTCCAGGCGAGTTTCCCAAGGTTAATAAAAAAATAAGTTATTATCAGGCTGAAAAACAACATGCAAGGGAGCAAATCTGCAGTGCAGGTGGGAGAAACACAGATGTGGCTACACATGGAGAAGAGCCCCTGCAGCAGCATCTGCATGGGATGTGGAGCCAGGGAGTCACAGAGATAGTGAAATTTCTCACTTTCTCCCTGTTTCCCATTTCTTCCCCACTTCAGGGCACAAGCACCTCAAAGCCCCAGTGAACCATTACCAGGAAAACTGTCCAAACATGGAGAAAAACCCAGAATCACAGAAAATGCACATCCTGTGTGCTCAGATAAGGACCCAAATTAAACAATGCAAACCACCGGTGACCCAACAACGCCAGTGGAAGATTCACTTTCAGTGTGGTGTCCTTCACCACGAGTTAGATTTGTAATGTTTGGTCCTACAAATGGGGCCACCAAATCCCACAGAGCAAAGGGAGAAGGTAGATTCATGACAATTTCTGGCAGCAGCATCCCTGGCAGAGGAGACAAGACAAGGAAGGAGAGCAGGACTGGCTTAGAGAAGAGGGAGAAATGTGGGGCCTGAGCTTGCACTAAGTAGCCTCCAAGGCCAGGCATAAGGACAAGAGGTTTTTCTCACCCATGGCTGGATTCAAGCTGGATATTGGGGGAGGTTTTCCTTCTGTTAAGATTTCCTAAGTTGAAAGGGAAAAGGTGAATCTGAGTGGTTTTAATGTGGAGCTTGACAAGTCAACGAGCAAAAAGCATCACTCCTTGGAAAGGGATTTGCCAGGTGAAAGCTCAGGGGAGCACAGCAAGATGCGAGGCAGGGATGAAGCACTTTGTGCTGCAGTCTTAACCATCAGCTTGCAGTGTGGCCATGAGAAGTACTTCCATGCCCTGACAACTCATATTTCTTCTGCACTGTAGGGATAATACTACTAAGCCATGCTTAGGAACCACCCCAGACTTTATCATTAAGGCATAACCACAAGAGAACCCCTCCTGGTTCACGTTGCAGCACAGAATATTGATAACTTCAAGTCAGTTGTGGCAATCTGGGGGTGGGAAATGCTGAGGGTCTCATGCAGGTGGCTTGACAGAGAGC
Organism: Pachyramphus minor; assembly: GCA_013397135.1. NCBI lineage: Eukaryota > Metazoa > Chordata > Aves > Passeriformes > Tyrannidae > Pachyramphus > Pachyramphus minor. Next base: position 211,539 of record VYXB01003568.1, on the reverse strand, counting down.
TCAGCTCACCTCAAAGCAGGTAGAAGCCCCGTAGAGCACGTCACAGGTGATGCATCAGCCAAAGCATCTCAAAACCTCCAAACCCACCCCAAGCAGGGAGGGACAAGCAGCCATGGAGCCAGGCAGGGTTGGAGGAGCCTCGGAGCCAGGCGCCCACCAGCACAGACATCCCTTCTATACCCTTATATTTTATTCATACACCCGGGGTCCCGCTGCACGGCTCACTCTTCGCATGGGAGGCTGTTTAAATTTTAATTGGCACGTGCATGTACATTCATACCCAACCAGCTCCAGCCTGAGAGGTTGCCATGGCACCTCCCAGCCTCTGCCCCAAAGCACCAGTGTTCAGCCCTGCCCATGGAGCGTGGGGGGGTTTCCACAGCTGGGATTTACCATTCCGGGCGAAACAGGACGTTTTTATGTTCATCAGCTTCCAAAGAATCAGTGAAATCGCTGCTGTTCTGCCTAATTACCCACTGCATTATCAGCAGGGGAAAGGAATGGTGAAACTCCAGCCATTTCCAAATTTCCCAGTTGCCTGGAGGGAAGAAGTGAGGAGCTCAGTGGAGCTGGTTCACCAGCAGAGCGCTGGGTTTGGGATGTATCCTGTGACAAGACCTTCCAGCAATTCACTGCGGGGTTAAAATTTCTGCAGTTGCTCATGTACACATTCCCACATCTCATCCTCCTGGGTGCAGCCTGTGGGCAGGTCCTGGGGCTGTTTCCCAGTGGGAAGCAATCTTGAGCCTTTCTCTCCTTTAAGCAAACTGAGCAACAACCAGAAGGAGACTCTGCTGCAAATAATAAACACAAAAAATCAACACATTTCCAGCTTGTAACAGTCAGCATATTATTTAATTAAAAAACTCTATTAAGATCAATGTGATTTCCCAGAGGGAAAAGATATTTAAATTATTTTAGCAGCTGATGCTGGCTGCTGTTACTGAAAGGCAGGGAGGCAGCTCTGCCCCCAACACCCCCTGCACTTGACAGCAATGAGAAGAGGAATATTTTAATGCCAATTCCCGGTGCAGTCAGGTTACAGAGCCACCTTCACCTTGATGAGTCTTCCCAAGAGGCAGCACAGACTGAGAATTTACAACCAATTTATTCAGACATGCTTAAACACGGAGCCTTTGCAACCTAAGGTTTTTTGGGTTTAAAAGCTTTCTGACTCCTAGGATATTGCAGGAATACATTACTGGGCATTGCTGAAGAGCTAGAAAAAGTAATTTTGATTTAAGCTCATCTGGAGGCAGATAACTACATCATCCAGGAGAGCAGTTTTCCTTTCAAGGCACCTGACCCATCAGGACACACCATCCCAAATTATGTATTTTAATAAAATAAACCTAGTTTATCCATGGTGGGCGTCATCAAAAGGTGGGCAAAGTATTACTTAGAAACTAGAAGCTCTCATGGTAGCAACAGGGAATGAAGGGTCCCATTAGTCTTTTAATTGCATTTATTTCCTGATTCTTTTGCAAGGGTACAGAATGGGCCTGCCAGGCCCTGTCCGATCCAGGCTGCCAAGGCGACCGGCACAACCACACTCGTCCCAGATGGAAGCAGACGAGAGACAAGCAACAAACCTGCTCTTAATTAAACATTTGTCTTGCAATTACATACTTCTGTGTAATTATCACCATCAAGGCAAACACCAACTGGATCACACCGAGAAGAGACAGACGGTGAAGGTTAATGGGTCCTTCTCTCTCTTCGCAATTATTGCTGAGATCTTGCAGAGGGAAGGGCAGGACGTCCAGAATGCTGCTGCCACTACAAAGGAGGAACAAGCCCATTCAAGGAACATTCAGCCTGAACTAGCAGACTCTGAGATCACATGTCTGAGAGGATGGGTGATGACTTCTTTGAGGTCTCACTCCAGGCTCGAGCACAGCCAACTCCAGTGGTTGTGCATCATTCCCACGGTTTATCACCCTCAAGCTCCACAAGGATAAACCTGAACACACCATTAAAGGTCCCACTTCTCTTTCTACACTAAGTAAACCAAATTCCTTGCTTTTCCCTTTCATCACACCTTTGTAGCCATCCTCATTTCCAGCTTCTGGCTTCTTTTTAATCAGCCCTAACAGGCAACCAGGACCTCACAGAGAAAGGCTCCAAGCTGAGTCCACACCTGCTGCTAGGAGGTTGACTGACTGCTTTTCATTTCTAACAAGAGCTTGGTAAACTCAGTTTTTATATATATTTTTATATATACATATATATAAGCCAATATATATATTGGCTTACTTTGCAACAGCTTAAAGAATGGATTCCTACTTTAATCTGTGCTCTTCTGTGACCATCAGGTCTCCTATGACCTACCACTGCTGGCCAGCTCATTCCCAACCTTCCCCAGTTTCTGCTTCCATGGATACCTCTGCCTGTCATCGTCCCAGGACTGGGATGAGGAGAAGGGGAAGCAGTGTTTAGATGCATGAGGTGGGGAAGCAGGGATGTCTGGAAATTGGATTTTGATAAAATTCACCAATACAGCACCTTGAACTTCTGGATAATTCATCACATCCAGCTGTAACTGAGAAGAAAGGGACACCCAGATATCATCCATGAGTAACTAGACAGGGATTTGACACCCTTATGCTGCCATAGCAGGTATTGTAGCAACTCTGTCGGTATTCCTGACATTTCCACACAGCTGTGAAATGGCTGAAGGCGTGACAAAAAACCCCAGACTATTAAAACAAATAGGAAAATATGGATTATTAAATCAAACATTTGAATAAATCTCAGACTTGCACAACAACCAAGCCACGCTGAGTCACCGACGTGGCCGCAAAACAAACCGTCCAGAAGCAAAGGTATTCTCTGAAGGAATAATTTAGCTGCTTTAAAAACAAAGGTTGCAGGGAGCAGCAACCTCAGAGCATTCCCAAAGGTTAATCTGATGTGCTGAGCCACAGCTGAATTATTGATGATTAGTGGGGCAGTTTCTATCGAGGAATGAGCCCACAGGTAGGGACCAGTATGCCAGAAAATCCTTCAAGCCAGCACAGCTCACGTCTGTGAAGAATCTCATCCAACTCCTGGCCTGCTCGGGCCACAGGGAAATTTAATTATTTAGGTTTCTCAGCTGCTGCATAAATATCAAACGTAAAACATTAGTTCATAATTGAAACGCTGCTGCTCAGCACAGGGCAGGAGAAGCTGCATCAGCACGGGTGAGTGAGTTGAGGCTGGCCAGCAAAAAGAGGTGGGTGGGAACAAATTCTCCCTGAAATCTGGGAAAAAGGAAAGTAAAAAATAGGAAAAAGGGCAAACCTTGGAATGAATCAATCCACAAAACTTCTAGTGAGCATGAAACAGCCTTAAAATAATGCCAGGAGAGCCCAAGCAGCTTCAGTTCACAAAGTGACATAAAGGCCTGGACTCGTCATCACTTATTAATCTCACATCAATTAAATAAGATGCACTACTGAACTGGGATAGAAAAAAAATTAAAGCTACTGTGTTGCTATTCCACCCTATGGTATTCCACTGGTTTCTGTACATCGAGTAAATCCACGAAGAATTGAGGAAATGGGAAAGTCAGTTTTCTAGTGCAGCTCTGCATCTGAGGAAGCTGAGGCTACAACCTGATACATCAAAGTGCAAATACAGTTATCTGGTTTCAATTAAAGCTTTGAAAAATACTGGGTTTTATTCAGCTTTGAAAGCAACACATGTAGGGATAAACTTGTTCCACGTTTCTGTCTGTACATATAAAATGCTTAATTGCCTCTGCCTATACACAAACCCGACCATTTTTAAAGCTGTTCTGTTTAAACAAGTTTTCCTGCATTTTAATTGCATCCCAATTCCCAATTCTGTGTGACAGAAAAAAAAAAAATTAAAACTCCACCATTTAATTAGCAAGCATCATTGTTTCTGTACTTTGCAATGGAAAAGGGTTAGCATTTAAAGCTAATTATAAGGATATTAAGCTGCTTAAATATATATCATCTTGTTTGTGACACATAAAGACTCCAAATTTCACAGGCTAGGGAAGGCAAGCAGACCTGTGACTGCAATCCCTGTGGCTTGTCAGGATTGTACAGTCCCATGAGGCGTAGCAAGCATCATCCTAGACAAAAGATTTTAAGCTTTTTAAATTAAGAGAACAATTCATGTGGTCATTTGATAAAATCATGTATGGGAGAGAAACCTTTCTCAGCTCCGAGACTCCTCTGTCAAGGACCTCGACATCAATTACTTTCTTTACCACCCAGTTTCCTTACACAGTTACTCAACAGCTCTGCTCAGTATTAGCTCCCTGTAAGCAAAGACCTGTGAATGACAGGAAATGCTTCTTTTCTCTTCCTCCTCATGGCTACTATGAAAGGGAACATGTGCTCTCACAGATGGAAATCACTGCCTCCTGAAACAACATGCAGCGCTAAATACTCAGGGGTGCCAGCGCTCTAAGCATTGATTTCAACAGATAATTATTTCCATTAGTGCCTCTTCAAAAGAGGAATTAAGGAGAACAAAAAAACGCCCTTGTTTTGGGTTTGCTTTTAACCAACAAAACGGCAAAGCAACAGGAACAAAGAGCATTTTAAAACGGGAGCTTGGTTTTGACACAACTTTTCAGAGGCGTGGGTCTCTGACAGGCATAAAAACCAGCTCCCCTGGGATGTATGAGGCCTTTCCTCTCCGGAGCAGCACAGTCCAGTGGCTCATCAGTCCTGCCAGGCTTGAACAACGTTGCTTTCTCACTGTCAAACAGCATCTCTCCCACTCTACAACCCACACATCGTGCACAAGGCAACAGGAGTCAGTTTGATTTCTGACCATCACAGCCAAATTTAACAGACACTTCTTTCATCTCTGCCCAGGACATTTACCACATTGAATTATTGCCAACATTGGGTTCCCTATTTTATCTAGACCAGGCCAGGAGGTAACTTTGCTCACCAGATACATATTCATCAACCACTTCTCCTGTTCTTCACAGCTCCCACTGTACAGGGGGTAGGGTAGAGAGTGACAGGGGTGAAATCATGAACTTAGCTGTGTCCCCAGGAGAGTAGATTAATGCTGTGGGAAGACAATTCCTGTCTTGTATATCAGGCAATTGAAATTTGTGTTGCCTCAGTTCTATCTGGTTTTCAGAGGCCAAAATAGCAGCAATAGCTGCTATTGGCAGAGCACGAGCTAGAGTTGGGAAGCAGCACCTTGGCTGTATTTTGGGAGGAGTATTACATTAAACCACCTGGCAGGGCTGCCTCAAACACCTGCAGGCATCCAGTGCCATTGCCCACTGTCTGCTGGAGAATGACACGGGGAGCACTGGCCAGAGAGAAATAAGCAAACATACACCAGAAAACAGCCATATTTTGAGGCAGCTCCCAGAGGTGACGGTTTTCTCCCCAGAACGCTTTGGGAACACCAAAAAACCTCGTTCAAGAGAGGAGGCAGGAGCTCACTGAGCCCCTGGGATGGCTGGGAATGGCTCTTTCCCAGCTCGTAAGTCAGCATGAGCCTTTGGAGGAAGAAAGGTGGAAAGGCACCACAGTAAGTGACCACAATCCATGGGCAGACTTCCTCGGGAGAAGTAAAACAAAAGAAAACGTACTGTTAGGACAGGGAATTAAAATAACGAGCACATTTGCGAGAATATGCCTGAGGGAAAATAGTTCAGAAAATTGAAAACTCCATAGTAACAGACTGAAAGCTGTTAACCAACATCTAATTAAGCACAAGCTGCAATCCCCACAATAAAACATAAGAAGGAGGTAAAAAAGAGTCATGCAGCAATCAAACTTACCCAGACCAAAACAAGTGCTAAGAAAATAAAAATAACCCAAACTGTTCAGTGATACCTAAACAGAAAAAAAACTTTTGATGAAACTCTCAGGACTTTAAAGTGAATAGGCAAGACCAAGGTTATGTTGTACACTATCAGGATTTGATTTTTAATATCTAACAGAAGGAAAAAGCAATCCCAAGGATCCCAGCCTCCCCCTAAGTGTAAAACACCCATTGGGTTGTGGTGACCACCATCACATAATTTCATCTTGTTTCAGCAGGGAATCAAATGTTTTGAGAACAGCAAGTTTTAATCATTAAGAACAGGTCTCACAGGATCCCAGAATGGCTTGGGTTGGAAGGGACCTTAAAGCCCATCTCATTTCACCCCTTGCTGTGGGCAGGAACATCTTCCACTAGACCAGGTTGCTCCAAGCCCTGTCCAAGATGGCCTCGACCATCTTCCACAATTATACTACTAATTCAAACATTAGGCACCTGTCTCAGTCTTGTTTGCCCATCATCAAGTCCCTTTTCAAGGCTGCCATAGCTGTTCCACATGTGGGACTTCTCCTTACCAAGTGCTCACTTTTCACTTGGATGTGGTTCCTCTGGGTCCAGCCGAGGCTCTTCTTGCTTCTTCCTCACAACTTTCAAAGCTAAAGCTACATAATCACAAAGTAAATGGTATGGGAAGAAAAGTCAACCTGCTGATGCAGAAAACTCCAAAACATACGATTAGAATAAGAATAAGAAATATTAAAAAAAAAAGGAAGTCTGGAAATTGGTTAGAGGCATTAAGAAAAAAAAAAAAATTAAATGATTCCTTTGAGTAGCTCCAGAGTCTTTAATACAATCTCCAACTCATAAACACAAAATTATTAATATGCAGAGCATTTAATTTTCATGTTCTGACATGAAAATATGATTAAAGCTGCCTGTAAACAGTTGCCTTTCTGGTGAATTTGTGGCATAACAAAAGAGAGTAGTTCCTCTCAACTTCTCAAAACAAAACTCGAATACCTCAAGGCCATTTGATATTGCCCCTCTTTCCTCATTCCTGGCTTTCAGAAAATAAGAGAGGAGTGCACACAGACAGAATGTCTCTCTCTTGGGTAGGCAGGCCATGGGAAGCTTGTTAGCAGATAATGTAGCGGACCAGTTTCGAGCCACGAACTTCTCTCACTCTGTGGCAGTGCCTCAGGATGCTCAGGATGCCGTGGAAGCGCTTGTCCACCTTCAGCTGGGTGAACATCTTGATATCAGCCTCCACAACAAAAAACTCACCTGGAAAACAAATAATGATTTTGCCAGAGAAAGGACAGGATACACTTAACATTTCACAAGTGACAACACCACCTTTTCCTAAGCATTCCACACGCTGATGGAAAAGCTACAATCAGCAGTAGGAAGGCCTCGCACTACCTCAGGAACTTTGTTCTACTTTATAAATTTGTCATCAGAAAGAGAATTACCAGCCTTCCCATGAAGTTCAGACAGCCTGCATCATCCTCAGGGCCCACTCAGTGAGCTCTGTCTCCCAGCAGGAACTCAAGTTCTGGAATTGGCACTTTGCAAAAAGGAGGACAGAGCCCTGAATACATCACAGCTCTGCAGCCCACCATTCTCTCGACTTCCATCCGATTTGTAAAAGAGTAACTCTTCATTACTTAAGGAAATGCAAGAAAAAGACAAACCACTTGCAAGAGCATCCTCCCTGTGTCTCTAAGAAAATGGCTCAGGAAGGTCCTGCATCAGACAGAGCTGGCAGCTCATGCTTTCTTGTAGCTGATTAACTAATTCCATAAGGAAATTCTCATTACAATTCAGGCTGCCCAGGGCAGTGGTGGAGTCACCATCCCTGGAAGTATTCAAAACATGTGAGGATGTGGCAGCTGAAGACATGTTTTTTGTGGTGAACATGGTGCTGGGTTGGTGGTTGGTATTTCTGATCTTTTAGAGGGCTGTTCCAACCTGTCTGACTCCACAATTCTAAGCACTTCATAGCTATATTCCATGGCTGTGATTTCATACTCAGTCTTTATCCAAAGCTCAGATAGGAGATAATTATAGACCTACTGAAAAGACTGTATATTTAATGCTTCCTGTAACATGGCACAAGGTTTTAACCATGTACCTCTGTAAAACTGCAAGAAAGAAAAGCAACCTGAAAGCAGGGATGTGTTAACTGAGGTATAAGAAGGAAATGTCCAATTATCTTTAAGGAGGGGAGGTAGAAGGAAGCGTTTCCAAGTCTAATGAGAAGGAAGACACAAGAGTAGGGGTGTTTTAGCTTGGAAAAATAAGATAGCATTCTCCCTCCTCCATTTACCCTTTAAGGCAGAGGCAGTGACATCTAAGATAAGAGAAAGAAGAGATGCTCCATTAAAGTTATTAGAGGGTCCTTGCAGTTTAACTGGAGAGAATACAGCTGATCCAAGCTGGAAAGCTGAAGCTCCCAGTAAAGGACTAAGGTCCCAGAGTATTTTTGAGCATAATGTTCCCAAAATATTCCTTACCCAGAGTGGAAGAATAACAGACCGTGTTTTTTCATAGACTGGTCCACTCTGAGACTTGGTGACACACATCTCATAGAAAGTAGAATCTTTCAGAGACAATAACTGTCAAAATCTAGATCTCTCCCAAACAGTAAACTATGCTGGAATCTCTGAGCTTGTAACCCCACTGAACTCCTATACAGATAAGAAGTGTGAACTTTGTTTACCAGGAAAAGACGAAAATCTGCAAAACTGCTTAAAATACAAGTACCACTGGATAGAGATAATTTACAAGTTCTGGTAACAGGGCATTACACCCAAAGTGTTAGGAGCCCAGGGATAACCTGCATCCTGGTTAGTCTGTTCTATCAGAGGAACACCAGAATGTCCTGAATTTTGATAAGATTTCTCCTTATATTTGACCAGAATTCAGGGCAGCAACATTCAGCCCAGCAGGATCTTTTTAATGAAGAAACCAGAGCTGGATGAAGGGTGGTGGTTTGGTCCATGCACTAAACAACCAGCTAAACTACCTGAATCACCTTACTGGCTGGAAGTTACCCTGATAAACCAGGCAGCATCCTTTCTCACCTTGAAATCAGAGAACAGGTCAGCTGGCAACCAGCCCAGGCTGGGAAACTCTGGGAATTCTAAGCAGAGAGTCACTCACAGTAGAGATTTAAGCAAACAAATCAATGAATGCACAACCTCATCCTGAAAAATGCAATGGATAAAGACATTTAATCATTTTGTGCTGGCCAGATAAGAACTGTCTGACAGCCTGCCAGGCCTTTTCTCTAGACTTTCTGGATGATTAGTCACAAAAAAAATCCTAAACAAAACAACCTACCACAAACATGCACACTGTATCAGATGCTGAATGTCCAACTGTACAACATAAACAAGAAAATAAGATTGTCTCTCGGGTGCTTGAAGAAATGAAACACCTCAATCTTTCAGACTTTAAAACCCCAGGTTTCTGGCAGAAATTTCTCTCTGACTAGTTGGAGTTTTCTCAAGTTGTTAGAAAGGCTTCTTCACTGCTGTCAAGGTTGCTGTGGATCATGGAGCAGCATTCCAGGCCCAGGAGGGCCTTCCTAGTGTTTAGCCTGTCCTCAATAACCATGGGCTCAAAGTCCTTACTATAGTCCTAAGGACAGAAAGAGTTAAACCAAAAAGATGCTGTTAATTAGGAGTAATGAAGCAGGTATTTTAAGAAATCCCAGATTAATATGAGCTGTTGTTAGGCTGAGGCAAAGCATGTCTAGAGAAACCAAACCATTGGAGCCCATATCAGAAGCCAATCCCATGAAATTATCCACCTGCATGTGTTTAGTATGATTTCAATACAGCCCTTTAAACACTGACCCCTGTATGACAGGTGAGACCCCACCTGGAGTCCTCTGTCCAGCCCTGGGACCCCCATAAAAGAAAGATATGGAGCTGCTGGAGAGAGTCCAGAGGAGGCCACGGAGATGCTCCAGGGCTGGAGCCCCTCTGCTCTGGAGCCAGGCTGGGAGAGCTGGGGGAGTTCACCTGGAGAAGAGAAGCTCCAGGGAGAGCTGAGAGCCCCTTGCAGGGCCTGAAGGGGCTCCAGGAGAGCTGGAGAGGGACTGGGGACAAGGGATGGAGGGACAGGACAGAGGGAATGGCTTCCCAGTGCCAGAGGGCAGGGATAGATGGGATATTGGGAAGGAATTGCTGTCTGTGAGAGTGGGGAGGCCCTGGCACAGGCTGCCCAGAGAAGTTGTGGCTGCCCCTGGATCCCTGGAAGTGTCCAAGGCCAGGCTGGATGGGGTTTGGAGAAACCCAGGCTAGTGGAAGGTGTCCCTGCCCATGGCAGGGGGTGGAATGAGATTATCTTAAAGCCCTTTCCAACCCAAACTAGGCCATGATCCTATGCTTATCCTATTGGTCTCAAAACAAAGTGACAGGCAAGTCCACCAGATCAGAACTCCTTCCCTAGAGAAAAGCTGCACTGAGCATCCAGAAGGAAGTGATGTAACCACCATACTGTAACATTGAGAGTCTTGAACAGCAACAAAACCAAAACAAAAACAAGTTGCCGTTTGTCATATAGTGCCTCCTGAGTACACCAGGAGTGCTCAGGGCAGAACGTTCTCACATTCTGTCCAGGTCAAAAACAGGGAGGTGGGTGCCAAGGTGTTGTCAGAGAAAGTTCCTCTGTGAGACAGAACAGAGTTTGCTCCACTCTTTGTGTCTGAACTTGGAAGCACGAGGGCATTCTAAGGACATGGCCAAGCCTGACATGTGCAGTACACCCCTCCAGGAATTATTACATACTTGTTCTCAGAAGGAAAAGAATGCCCAAAAGGAGATTTTAATATCCGAGATTTACCGCGCCACATATTTTGGAAAAAACTAACGTGTGAGTACAACTTGCTTTTCAACCGAGGGAAAGGTATTTTGGTTGATTTTTCACTCCCTCTATGTTTTTAAGAGAAGAAAATGTCTTAAGATTATCAGACAGACCTGTCTCTCCCACAGAGCCATTGCAGCACGATTGATTAGCCAGACTTCCCAACTTCAGAACAAACTTTTAATAGTTCACGTCCATTCTAGTTTAAAAACTGAAAACACGGTTTATATGATTTGTTTATCAAACAGGGAGTTTCCAGAACTTGTAGTGGTTCCAAACTAAATCTTTGTGCACGCGAAGTTTCTGCCACGACATACCATGGAAATGACATGCTTTCAGTGAAAACACACAAAAAGTGACAAAGTTATGGGAGAACTCTTCAGTCAAAAATACGGGAAAAAAAGTTCAGTATTATCACACTTGTGCTGCAACATCCCAGTGTTATGAATTATGTACTAAAAAAGGGGGAAAAAAAGAAATACCTTTTGTATCCTTAGTTTCTTCTTGTATGAACCTGTCATAGAGATTTCTGGCTGCAGAACCCATAGATTTCAAAGGCCGATGCATAATCTTGTACTTGCCCAAGACAGCCTTGTTGATCTCTTCAACAACTGCATTAATCTGATCATATGCTAAACGACCTTTCAGATACCTACAAATAAAACCAAAAATCAGTAACCAGAAAGTCACAAAGTGCCTTGTTTATTTTCCTCTTTCGTCAGCCTTAACTGAACAAGCCATTCCTAGTTAGAGGCAGTTTCTTCTGCTTTGTGTTGATGAATAAATGTAGTAGTTGATTCTGTTCATTTCCTTGATTGTTTAACAATCTTGAAGGTAAAAAAGCTGTGACAAATTCTAAACCAGAAAAATTGAATACTAGAAAGCTAAATGAAGAAGTAAAATATACCCAGTGTTTAACCTGTAAAAAGCCTTTCAAAATGGAATAAAGGTTGCTTTTATAGCATGTCACTTAAACTACAAACACAGAAAAATCAACTTTGCTGAAAACACCACATGATGTTTGCCTAAGAGCACAGTTTGGTTCATACCATCACCACAAATAACCTGTGTTTGATCTTACATCCTTTTATTCGGTGGGGTTTTTTTGAAGAATTACCAGTTTTGTGTTGTCTTCTGTATTTCACTGTGCAGCCTACTGAGCTGTACAGACACTGTTCTGCACCAGTAACATCCACTTTTGAACTTTCAGAGCATTTCATAAAACCAGTACTAGAAGAATAAGATCTGTTGATAACAGCCTAGAGGTACAGGAAGCACAGAAGATAAAACCAAAGCGATGTGGAAAAACTAGAACACTGGGATAATTTGCAAGTAAGGCTACTCAGTATTTATAGATGTAGAGGCATGCCTTTAAGGAAAAGGAACAGTGCTGCAAACTGAGAGGCCATTATATAAAAACGAAATCTGAAACTGAGATAACAACTCAACCCCCCAAAAAAACATGGCAGTAAAAGCCAGGCCAACCTGAATTATCCCGTAACCATCATTCAGTTGCTACAGCAAGCCAAATGCCTTTGGAAAACACACCAGGAATTTAAAGCAGAAGTGGCTAATCAATTGCAAGTTCAATATTATAAAACAGAACGTGGGCAGGATTTTTTTTTTTTGCCACTGCCAACTAAAGATAAGTTTTTGCTGTAGATTTCAATAACAGCCAGTCCCTGCTGCCAGGTCCGCACGAGGTGTGTAAAACCTCCTGAATTCAAAGTAATTGCTCTTATTTCAGGCTGAGTTTGAAACATATTTGCCACAAAATTACTCGCAACCAGCTTTCAACTTTATTGATACTTCTTTGATTAATCCAAAGTCAGACGTGCAGCCGTTTTGTAATTATAAAAACGAATCTACTTTGCATAGAAATAAAAGCAGCACTACCACCCTTGAGATGCAGCCACAGCATAAACAACACAGCCTACAACCACAGGAAGGCTTTGCCCGTATGCATTAACTGCTATTTATTGCTCTGTCTGCCTCCCTTAGGCACAGGGGAATGTGCAGAGCTATGAAGGCTTAGCCCAGAGGTATAAAATATCTGTATTTAAATTCCTGTGCTCCCACTACCAATACACACACAGGGAACACGCTTAACAAAGCCAGGGGAGCACCTCAACCCATCCTAAAGCTGAAACAGAGAAGCAGGATTGGAGTTGCCTAAACCTAAGAAACAAGGGCTCTGAGAGGCCCTCAGGCACCCAAGATGCTTTAGTCTGAAATTAAACTCTGTCAAAACCAAACGGAAGTTTTATTCTGTGTGTAACTAAGGATCATAAAACTCCAGCTGTTCCACAGCCCTCTCATGTTTCTACCCAACCATGGCTGGAAAACCTCTAAATGATGACATTTATTTCAGTCCATACACACACTAACATAAAAATGAAAAGTTGAGAAGTTCCAAATCCAGCCATTTAATTTAGATTTAAACTAACTTTAAAATCTGCTTCGCTATTCCAAAAGCAACAAAATTCAGAAATCTTCCTTTAAAAAACACCAAAACAAGTGACCCAATTTCTTCTTTTAATCCACAGGAGCCCTTTTTCAAAACATTTTTTTCCATGGGTATGAAAACCAAAGCACAGCGATGTGTTCCTCAGAGAACAGAAGCACATCAGTGTATCACATATATACACCACTAAAAGAGATAAACCTCTTAATAGCCACCACCTGCTCCCTCAAAAATGCTTAGGCTAAAAGAAACATATTCCCTCAAGTTACCATCCTCTGAAACTCCAGAGTTACAATGAATGGGCAGATTCTAAAATATTTTAAGCAGTAAACAATTTAGAAAGCAGTAAGAACTTTAGACATGGAACAAAGAAAGCATTTTCCTTTGCCTTGAACTCAACGTTAACCGAGATGGATACTGTGAAATTTCCTTTCCTCAAAAAAATGCCTTTCTGTAACAGATTTGAAGGGTAAGATAACTTGCAAGTCTCTGACCACAGAAGAGAATCACACAATTGTTTGGGTTGGAAAGAACCTTTCAGATCATCGAGTCCAACCGTGACCCTGTGTCAGAACCAGTGCTGACCTGGAGAACTGGGATCTGAACCTAATCCTTGTTCTTCCAAGGGAGTATGTTTGGTGTAAGAAAATTTGCGTCACAAATATTTGCTGCTTAGATTTGATCAAACAGTATGTGAAATCAGAAGTACTCCCTCAATCTTGTACTACAACATTGCCAGGCAACAGTAATACTGGTAGATTAATAGATCCATGTAAATTCATGTAAATTTTCCTCCACAGAACAAACATGCTTTTCCCAGTTGAATAAAATTATTTCTGGAGCTCCACCAGCACAGACTAAGATGTAACCTCTCTATAAGCCTGCAGTGAATAGGAAAAGGATCCATCTGGCCTCTGTCCCCATCCTCTGTGTCCATGAACAGCAGTGGAACTCCTTCTGTTTTCAAGGATGATCACAGAATCCTGTAGGCTGGAAAAGCCCTCTGAGATCATCAAGTCCAACCCTTCCCCCAGCACTGCCAAGGCCTCTCACGTCCCTCAAGTGCCACAACTACCTGTCCTGTGACGTGAAAAGACCATAGCTTTAACCAGAAGTTAAAACAATATTTATTTGGAATGGTCTGTGTCTACTTCCCTTGCCAGAGCAGAGATAAACACCAAAGATTCCCACGCTGCAGGTTTACCCTTCCATAATTTTATCAGGAGACAACTACCTAAGGGAGTAAATACAAAAGATACTAGAGGTGATCTGCAGAATGAAAGTACCAGGTGCATGCTCTTTTAAGGAGTAACCAGAAGTCCTTTATCATTAGCTCAACATTCAGGATAAGAAAGAAAATGGACACAACTCACCTGAAAATTTTGAAAGCTATAGGAAAAATTACTGGAAAGCCTCAAGTAAAATACAAACTCAAGAACATATTTCATATTGAAACGGGTGTTGCCAGGGAACACACTGAATCTAGGGCCTCAATAACAATTTAGCCTTAGGCATCAAGAGAAATTTCTTCTTTTTACAGAAATATTTATCCTTGCCCCCAAAAAGCCATTTAAGGAAAGTTATTCCTACATGACAGACTCCAGACAAGGGTATCCATTAATCAGGTCCTGATGTTAGGGAAAAATATGGACAGTTTTCTATTGAAGAAATTTGGGGATTTCAGTGCAAAGTGTTTTTTCCTTGAAACAAGTTTGATTTCCTTTGTTATCTGAAAACAGATTGAAATCAAGAATTGAAGTTTTAACTGGGTCAAATAAAACTGGCTTTTATGATTATTTTTCCTCCTAGCTGTAAACAAACATTTCATCTTAAGAGATGATGGCTTTTTTTTTTTTTTTGGTCAGTTCTCAAAACAAGAAGAGAATTCACCTCTTAGCTAATAAATTGCTGTTCATACAATTACAATGACTTTTGCAATAGGAGGTTTGGGTTCTAACTGATTAGTTCTGATCCTCCCAATAAAAGGGAAGACTCTATTAATTTCATTTTCAGGTTTGCTAGTGCTGCGTTTCAACTACTTGGAGCTACTATCATGATGTTTCACCCTGTGGAATATTTCAAGTTTCAAGCCATCTCTGTGAGTCCCAGTTCTGCAAGAGGTCACGTTCCCAAACCTGTGTTTGCCACCCAAATTGACATGAGAGGGTGTAAGGAAAGCCACGCTTACTTACGCAGGAACAACATTAAATTCTTCTGCCGTTATTAATGCTATTTCTTTAATGACTCTTTTCTCTTTTCCAGGTTTCTTAGCAGGTTCAGGTTTTGCCACTTCTGTTTTTTCTTCGTGTTTCACAGTTGGCACAGAGATGCTGTGAAACAAATGAATATTAAGTGTATAAATAGCAGATAAGTAGTAAGGAGAATTCCACTACATTATCGGGTCTGCTTACTCCTAATCCCTCTGTTAAGCTGGATGAACACAATTAATGATATTTCACAAAACAAAAACAAGTAAAGCAGGCCTACTCCCATTTCAAACTGCATCCTTCAGGTGACTTTATTACAGCTCTTGGTTTCTCTGCTACAGAGGCTGCTAGCAGGTGAGTTGGAACCAGTCCAAACGCAGCACGGTGCAGAATTCAATGTACCATTACATCTCACAGAACATGAGGCCTGGCTTTTTATCAGATGAACCACAGCACAGAGCTGCAGATTTGAAATACTTCAGAGCTCTTTGAAACAAGTTCAAATCTTGGAAAGCCTGACTCATCCATTAATCTTTTGAAGCAAAGAAATTCAACAATATCCAGCAGACTGGGATTTTTTTAATATTTTATTTTTTTTTAGGCAAGATCCCCAAAGTAAAAGAATTTCCTGCTCTGAGTGGTTATTAGAGCATTACTTTTTTAAATTCACCCTTCCATTAAAGGCTTAGTGGAAGAGCCTAAACCCCAGAGTGATTACCCAGCCACCCACCTAGAGGCTTCTTGGCATGAGGACAGCAAAGAGGCTGCATTTGGCTGTTGGAGCATATGGATATTATTGGGATGTGCCACAAAATTAATTAAAGCAGTACAGAGCTGACCTGGCACAAGAAACCGATCGTCCACTTTGATCTGACCTTCCCATAAGAGATTCTTGTTTGATGTGGAGCCCCACAGCCAGTGAACAGCACAGCAATTCCCCATCTGCTGACCCCGGGGCTGGGATTTGAGGTGTCACTCGATGTGACACACCCAAGCTCCGTGTCCCAATCCCAAGGAAGAAAAGTGCCACCTGCTGGACTCCCAAAGGCCTGGCTGGTGACAGGGACGGGAGCAGCTCAGCGCCCTGACACAAGGCAGAGCCCTTCTGAAACCCCAGACACCAAGAGTTAAGTCTACTCCAATGTACACATCTGAAAAACATCTGTTTACATAAGAAAAACAACAACAAAACGAATTCTGGCATCCTTGGGGATAGCAGGGAATGTCAACAAAGAGGAGGGAAAGGGAAGCAGGGGGGGGATTCTGGGTGGTGTTGGAGGTGGGTTTGGGATGAAAGGATAAAAACAAGGACAAAGGGAAGAGTTCACATCTTGAAACTTTACTCCTCCCACGCTCCAGTCTCCTGGCATCCATCCTACTGCAACAATGGTTCTACATGGTTCCTCATCCCCAGGTGTTTTGCTTTGTGTTTCCACCCAATCCCTTGACCCTGTACTGCTGCAGTGACGTGATATAGACACAGTTCACCATGCCCTGGACCACGAAAAGAAAGAACTGATGCTTGTTTACAAAATCCGGCCTTGGCATAGTGAGAAACTTCTCTCAGTAAACACCTGGGATACAAAGGCTTTGAGAGACATTGAACTTGCTTTTTATTTCAGTGAGATTCCTCTCGTAAACAAGAAAAGAAAACCCGAAGAACACAGGAGAGATACAATAGCTAAAGCCATTAATCATTCAATTCATCTGTGTGGGTGTTTTCATTCTCCTGGGGGTTTCAAGGCCTGTCTCACCAGCCTTCAAACGCTGGCTCTGCTTTCTGCATTATCTCATGACAGTCACTCGACAGTCCTTTAGTACCCCCATCCCCACACATTGGGAGACGTAAGGGAACAGAAATGGAGGAGGTCAGTGGAGGAAGGTTTGGGGAAGAGGACTGAAAACACATTGGCAGTGATACAGTGGATTCTGATCAATTATGTCCTGTCTTGCTCTTCCTTGATCCTCCATTGCACAACACAGTGAGCACCAAGATGTGACAAGATGAGGACAAAGGGCAGAAGTGTGCTTTGACAAACGGCATTAACACATAATGTGTTATTCCCCAGGAGAAACCAACAACAAACTGACACTGACAGAACAGCAGTTGAGAGCTGGCAGAGCACAATCTGTAGAAAATTATCACAAAAGCTTGGTTGGTTTTACGTATGTGGTTCTGTCCAGAATGGGAAGGACCAGCTGAAGTCAGATCATAGTTAACTTCTTGATCACAGGTGGGACAAGATTGGAAGGGAAACCAATATCCCAAAGAATCTTTTGGATATCAGAGGTGGCACAACCACTAAACAAGCCTCATTCACATCTAAACAATTTCCAGGAGCTGACACAAACTGGGGAGAGAGGGTTTCCTAAATTAAGAAAGTAGGTTATGACAATGAAGGCAGAACCCCATCAGTAATTTCTGAAGGACTTCGATTCTTTCACACACACATAAAAAGTAACATTTAAATTGAAAAGGAACAAGACACCTCTAGACACATTGTGAGACGTTGTTTTCTAAATGGAGGGCTCATGTCCAAAGAGTTGCAATCAGAAAAAGCTCCTGCAAAAATCATCTCTCCACCAGCTAAGACTGATCAAAGTTCCAATAAAAGTAGTACCTACACTGATGAGAATATTGCTACATGCCAACTAAAACTACAGCTAACTTTTCTCTTCTGGAACCCTATTTCCACATACTTAACCTTTTGCTTTGCTGGAATACACCTGTAATGTTTTCAGCCTGAGGCTTGTCTGGTATCAGGAACCAGACCAAGGTATAAAGCTGAGATATTGAGGGCACATATTGTAAGCTCTGAATTCAAACAGACTGATGAACTGCCTTCTGACAAGGTACAAGGCTGGAAACAAATCTTGGGATCCCCAGATATTGAGGCTCTGGAAGAGAACCCCACCTGGCATACGCTAACATCACTCATAAATAAAAAGCAATTCCAAGAGGCCAGAGAAAGAGTTGAGAAACTCAGTCAGAGTTACAGTATCTTAGAAGCCTTCTGAATAACAGCTGTTGCTTCACACCCTTGTGTGCCGTTCTCACACTTGAGCTACTTGGTTCAGAACAGCTTCTTACCACAGCCCTCTCCAAGGCAGGGGATGTCATGACTACCTGAAATAAATGCCAGGTTGCTGCAGGGAAAGGAGAATAAAAAAACCACCAACTATAATTCAAAGCCCCACAGAGAGGTGAAGTTAGAGTTTTTAAAATTATGTTTGGAAGGACAGTGGTAAACTTCAGTTCTAATGACCTAGCGTTGGGATCACTAACCCACCCTTAAATCCACAGGCACTACAGTTATAAAATAAGTGTGTTTGTGATTTTAAAGCAAGGAGTGTTTACATTCATAGAGGCCCTTGCTTTCTACTGCATCACACCTGCCATTGGAAGCTTCCATTGGAACAACTCGCTATTTTATGGACTTCACCTAATGGGTTTTTTTAGGGTGAGCCTGGACAAGAGCAAACTCCAGAATCGATGGATACAACAACCTTGGCTCCCAAAATGTCAGAGTTAATGTAGAGTGAAAGGGGCAGAGCTGCACAGTGCTGCAGCTGGACACTGCCAGGAGCAGCCTGACAACCCCCGCTCATGTTCCACGTACCCGTTCTGCGTTGGCTTAGGCAGGTGAGGAGGAACGTGTCCAAGGAGGTGCTGAGCTTCATTTAGGTCTCCCTCAGCAGCCTGCTGGAGCTCCTGAAATTAATGTGAGACTTCATCAGAAATCTGAACCTGCCGACGTCAAGCAAGTAAAATTAGGGCAATTCTAAATTAATTTTCAGCTTTACTAAGAGGTGTCCTTTGCTCTCTCCCTGTCATTTTGGCTCTTTACCCCATCACTTCCCAATAGAAACTAGTAAAGGTCAGAGAAACAGAGCGAGGAGTGTCTGTCCTTGCCCTCAAAGTGCCCAAGAAATCTGAGCATGCAAATGCAAATCTTTAACAACACACAACTAGCAAGGTCTGGGCAGGGGAACGGTGGTGGTGAGGAAGAGATACCATAGCACACTCACCTACATTCCCCAAACAACCCACCCCCCAAAGACTCAACACATGAAGACACTGCAGACACACATTAGAATAGTTAAATATTCTAACTAAACAGTTTTTGTAGCTATTGGAAAGATGTATAAGTTGAACTGTTCTTTAGATCATGGTATCTATGATGATAAAAACATGTTTTAGAGATCAGTGATAAAGACATGCTTCTAATGGCTTCCAACTGAAGCAGGGAAGATTTAGACTAAATATTAGAAAGAAATTCCTCCCTGTGAGGGTGGTGAGGCCCTGGCACAGGTTGCCCAGAGCAGCTGTGGCTGTCCCTGGATCTCTGGAAGTGTCCAAGGCCAGGTTGGATGGGGCTTGGAGCAACCTGGGATAGTGAAAGGTGTCCCTGCCCCGTGGCAAATGAGTTGGAACAAGATAGGCTTTAAGGTCTCTTCCAACCCAAACCATTCTGTGATTCTATAATTCCATGTATAAACCTTGAAAAACAAATTTTTTAATGTTCTTCAGCTGGAGAACTGCTTAATAAGCCATGGGTAAGGCTGTTCCAAGCCCCAGTTTCTCTTCTAGGAACGTGCATGCAAGCATACCACTGAGGATCTAGAAAAAAACCAACTACACACTTATCAAAGATTCTTTTGAACCTTTTAGTATTTTATGAACAACAAAAAAAAGATATTACTTGTAGCAAATGCTTCAGTTTTTCTTGCTGATTAACTTCAGTTTCCATTTCATCCAGAAGATCATTCAAGAGGATCATGTCTTTTCCTACTTTACGAAGAAGTTTGACACATTTTTCTTCACCTGTTAAAGAGAGAAGTTAAGCCACGAAACCCCCAACAACAACAATCCCATTTCCCTCCCCTCCACAAGCAGTGATTACCTACTAACTCTACAATCCCAAATCACCATATCCTCCCACCCAGGAGAACCAGGAAGTCAAACTGTCGTACTCCACACAGCCAACAGAGCTCATGGAATCATTTAATTTGGAAAAGCCCTCTAAGACCATGGAGTCTAACTGTACCCCAGCACTGCAACCCAAGGCCACCACTAACCCGTGTCCCCAAGTGCCACATCCACACAGCTTTTAACTCCCTCCTGGGATGGGGATTCCAACACTGCCCTGGGCAGCTGTGCCAGGGATGGACAACCCTTTCCATGAAGCAGTTGTTCCCAATATCCAACCTGAGCCTCCCCTGGTACAATCTGAGGCCGTTTCCCCTTGTCCTGTCCCTTGTTCCCTGGGAGCAGAGCTCGACCTCCCCTCTGCTCCCCCGTCCTGTCAGGGAGTTGCAGAGCCAGAAGGTCCCCCCTGAGCCTCCTTTTCTCCAGGATGAGCCCCCCCAGCTCCCTCAGCTGCTCCTGCTGCTCCAGCCTCTTCCCAGCTCCGTTCCGTTCTTCAGCCCCTCAATGTTTTTCTTGAAGTGGGGTGCAAACCAAACCCCACTGTTAATCTCATTTACCTATTTTTCTTAATTGAAAATATTTTTTAATATTTGAAATCTTCGTGTTGATGTGTAAGCAGAAATATTCCATCATTGTGGATTCTGTATCCTCCATCATCACACTGAAGGGCAACAAAAACAAAGGCGGGAATTTAAGAAAGGCCCAACCTGAAACACTATGTACAAAAGCAGAGTTTGCAGAAGGACTCCGATCTGCCAAAGAAGAAAAGGGAACGTAAATGAAGCAGTAAATATTGTAATTCTCTTTTATCTTACTGAATTTTGAAGGCAGAAGAGGAAGTACAAAGGGAGTGTATTAGACAAAAAATTTCCCTGAATTGTGGAGATCAATGCAGTGTGTGATATCAATGCAGCAACTCCTCATGAAACCGGGAACATCCTTCTTATATTGAAGTGTCCACTAATCAAGGAGTTGGAAATTTACTGAAATAAACAAGAAGTACCTGCTTTATCCAAAGGAGTTCTTTAAGTCTCTCTCGGGGAGATTACATCAGTGATTAATATTTAAAGATGTGTTTTTAAAAAAAATAAACAAAAGAAAACGTGTTGGCAGAGTATGGAGGCACAAAAAGGAGCATTATACATCGACTGCAGTCTATAGTAATAGAATCGTTAACCCTCTTACAGACAATAGTTGATACAGAAAAGGTTGTAAAACGTGACAAAACCCTCGCATTTAGCGCCGTGACCCTGCACTGAGCGCTTACACAGCTCCCTCCGGCGGTTCGCAGATGGAAACGAAGCTTTTACTTCTCTTTTAGCTTACAACACTATCGAACTACCGCGCTTTACTAGATCAGCTATCAGACCCCCGCCGCTTTTACCACGCTCCATACCTGAGGGAAGCCGATATGCTGAGAAGGATCAGGACACCCTGAGGGGCGATCGAGGTCACCCCGACACGCGGCGGCAGCGCCCGTTTCTCCTCACGGCGCACGGGACCCAGCGCGGGTGTTCCCCCTGTGCCAGCCCCGCGGGGGCCGGAGAGGGAGCAGGGGAGCGGCGGGGCGAG
>VYXB01003568.1:168381-178637 GCA_013397135.1 Pachyramphus minor | reverse complement strand
AAAAAAAAAAAAAAAAAGAAAGCTTGTGAAGCCAATTCACAGAAGTCCCCTAAAGCCAGGACTAGCAAAGCTCCACAACAGCAATCGAACACCACGGGGTTCAGTGCTGAGTTCAAGGACATCAAATATAAAGCACTTTCACAGCATGTTTTATTGCAATACTCAGGATCGCCTGGTTTCTGTCCAGAGACAAAACACAGCCAGCAAGAGGTCTATTTTAATTTCCACACTTCCGCTTCTGAGCAGAAAAAGGAAGTGGGCTCAGGTAAAAACAGAAGACTTTGGGTAAAGATCTGACTTACAGCAAGCTGACATTCTGCCCCACAAATGGAGGTACAGCCTCAAAGTGAAGAACTCTGAAGAGCAGGGTCACCCAGGAGTGGAAGGCATTGCCGATAATGATCTGTTCCCTGATTTATTTTTGCAGATGAGTCCCAGAGACAAACTTTGAAAGCAAAGATGAAACATACATCGGAATGTAAGTCAGAACTCTCTCCTCAAGCCTTAAGCCAGTACTTAAGGCAGGTTCAAAGGCTGGTGGAGGGCTTTTTCAGCTCAACACCACAAAACCTTCAGCCCAATCCCAGATGTAAGAGGCAGCTTCTCTAGAAGAGAAGTACAACAAGAAATGCCCATTGCGCTGCTGAAGATTGACTTTGCCTGAAAATTGTAAAGTACACCTGATTAAACAGGTTTCTGTTGGATCTCAAGGAAAAAAAAAAAAAACACAATCTCACAAACACAAAGGCCAGCTACTTTTGAGGAGAAAGAGATTGAATATCTCCTTCTTCATGATTAGCCAAACACATTTTCAAACAAAACTATGTACAAGGTTGCCATGATTACTCCAAGAAATTCACACTAGAACTTGTTATTGTTCTTCACAATTGTTATTGCTCTTCTGTGTTGCTTGGAGGTTGTGTTTCAGAGGAGTTCAGTGCAGAGCAGGATCACACAGTGCAGGGGTGAGGCTCAGCCCAGGGCAGCCAAAGAGTGACACAGGAAGGGTGCGGGAGAACCAGTTCCCCTGGTCCATCAACGGGCAAGCAGAACACCCAGACCTGACCCCTTCCTCCCCAGACTGCCCCAGCTGACTCATCAGGGAGCCCGGAAACGCTGCTGGTGCTTGGTTACAACGCTGGTGACTCCCCTGAGACAAGGTGAAGAGAGGAGGTGAGGGGAAATTTCGCAAGAAACCCCCTTTCCACAGCTGAGCAGCAAAGGCCGCCTCTGCTGCCTCACCCACCACAGCTCCCACCCTTCAGGGACCTAACACCAGAATTTTTGATGCCCCATGCCCTTGGTAGAAAGCAGAGAAACTATTTCAGTGGGGAGAAAGGACTCCGTGGGGCTGAGTGAAAAGAAAGCAAAGCCGCAACAACCAGGTTTTCCCAGGCTGGTATTTGGGCAGGACCTTGGATCTCCACTCTGGCTTTCACACACCTTCTCCATACTCAACCCAGCCAGCTGTGCCAGGCACACACAGGTACATGTACAACAACCTGGAGCTCTCTCCAGCCACCTGATGCACAAACAGCACCAAGAATATTCCATCTCACCCATGAAACAGGATGGGACAGGATGGGTATGAGAAATCTGGGCTGTCTTGCTGACACAGAACAAGACAGCCACTGGAAAACAGTAGATTTTATGTATTTTTAAAGTACAAGACTTTTACTTTGTGTTCCACTGTTTTTACATGCTGATGACCATAAACACCTGCCTTTCTAGAGACTTATGGCCATGCAAATACTTCACAACACCTTATCACTGTCACAGCCGTAGAAGGAGCCCCTTAAAATTCCCTCTGAAACAGAAAAAACACATATTTTTATATATATATATAATTTGCATCTCTGAGTCAGGGAGAACAGATACTTTCTCACTTTCCCTTACTTTTTTTAATAAGCCAACCGTATGTGATGTTTGAGAACAGAGGTTTGTGTTTGTTTGCAGCTATCAGCACAGGCCTCTTTGTCCCCTGCCAAACCCAGATGAAACACAGCAAATGGGCCAAATGACTAACTATGACACTAAAAGGCAATGTCTGTTGGTTGGAGCTCTTGTGGGGTTTTTTTAAAGGTTTCTCCCCCCATCTTCCAATTTCAGAGTGTTGATTCTATGACTTGGTCTGCTGTGGTCACTGTGGACCAGTGTAAGATTTCCTTTTTAAAAGACTGGTCAGTTAAAAATACAGAGTAACAAAGTTGTCCTGTTAAAAGGAGAAGCTTAAGAACGGCGTAAATTCCAAATTCACCCTGTGTGTCCAGCAAGATGCAGCCTCCACACAGTAAAAAATTGAGGCCATGAGACTTTCCCCCACATCAAACGGGACTTTCCCAGGGCCAGCACTATTATCAGCCCCAGCACAAGACTTAGGCTGGTTTGACTTTGTAACGTCATTAATTTTCTACAGCCAAACCCACATAAGATAAATACTACCATTTACCCTGAAATAGTAACAGCAGTTTTCTTCTGCTGCAAACTACTGCAAATACATACTGGGAGAACCATGAACGTCCACAAAACCCCTTTTCAAACCGCTCCCTTCTAATTCTTTACTACACAATCAGCTCATGGAGGTGCTTGACATAACTTTAAGGCTTGAAAACTGCTTTTTTCAGCAGTGTTTTTGCATGGCAGTGACCTGAGTAAGGGCACCTCATCCAATGCAACATCTGACGCTGATGTTTTGCTTTCCCATCCAACACCTGCACTGGGATGCTCTCACCTTTTCAGCAGTGTTTATGTGCCACAGGACAGAATGGGATATCCATTATTACTTTGCCAAGTGTTTCCCTCTACTGTGCTGCTCCCATGCCTACCCTATCTAGAAATGAGTACCAGCAACACTGATCCCAGTTACAGCTTCCCATCCCCTTATTACAGAAGACACTCCGTATCTTTGGGTTTGGATTTTTTTTTTCTGTGTACAAAAGGAGTTTTTGATTTACCTTGACAGGTAAACCCTCTGCTCAAAAGGGTTTGTACATTTCCTCCATAAATAATGTATTTTATTACCCAACAGCCAGGATGCATGACCAGGGGAATTACTTTCTGGCTCCCTTGCTGCTTTATTGTGCTACAAGATTTATTCTCCCCATTCACCACCAGATTTTCAAGTCCTCCCCTGCTGCTGTGCTACTCCATTCCCATGGAGGCAACAGGTTTTCTACAGAGTGACTTCAGGGGAACACAAAGGCACTGGGCACTCTGGAGAAAGCCTTCCTCACTTCATGCTCACTTCACAGCTCCTGTTTGAAGCTCCTCTTAGCCCATACAGACCATGCAGCTCCCTAGACCAGGTGGTTTCCCTTGGCCCCAAACAAAGCTGTTTTTTCCCCCAGCAATTAGGTCAACCCCAGCTCAGCACTGCCCATTCCACTGGCACAGATTCCTTTCCCTACTCCCACTATGGATTTAACACTCGGCCAGCTGGAATGCACCTCCTGGCCTCAGCTACCATTTCCTACCCTGCTTATGGTATTAATTTCCCTGAATGGTCAATCAGTTATTGCCACACTTGTGTTCTCTGGCCTCATCCAGGACAGCATGTGACCCTCCCTGCACCTGCACAAGGCTCTGGAGTGTGTGCATTAGACACTGCCCAGGAGGGGATGGACCCACCCCTGCTGCAGCTCCTGGTGACACACACCTCAAAGACACTGCTTGACAGGCAGGGCAAGCTCACAGAAGGGCTGGAGTGGGAGAGTGCTGGAGATGAACTGGTCCAGGCCCCTGCTCTAGCAAGGCCATCCAGAGCCAGCTGCTGAGGACCAGGTCCACATGGATTTTGGCTGTCTCCAAGGATGGAGACTCCATCACCTTTCTGGGCAGCCTGTGTGCCCTGCTCAGGTCACCCTCACAATGAAAAAGGGTTTGCTGATGTCCAGAGGGGCTCTCCTGCAATTCAGTTTGTGCCCACTGCCTCTGGTCCTGTCACTGGGCACCAAAGAGCTGAAACAGCATCACCTGGGCAAGGACAGCCATGGAGAAAATCTTCTCTGGGCAGCCTGTGCCAGGACCTCACCATCCTCACAAACAGCAATTCCTTCCCAATATCCATCTCTCCCTGCCCTCTGTCAGTGGGAAGCCATTCCCTGTGTCCTGTCCCTCCATCCCTTGTCCCCAGTCCCTCTCCAGCTCTCCTGGAGCCCCTTCAGGTCCTGCAAGGGGCTTCTCAGGTCTCCCTGGAGCTTCTCTTCTCCAGGTGAACCCCCCCAGCTCTCCCAGCCTGGCTCCAGAGCAGAGGGGCTCCAGCCCTGGAGCATCTCCATGGCCTCCTCTGGACTCTCTCCAGCAGCTCCACGTCCTTCTGATGTTGGATCTCAGGGCTGGAGGCAGGATGGGGTCTCACACTAGTACACACACTTGCTGTGTTCCCTCAGACCCTTAAGAGTTGTGAAAACATTGATTTACAAAATAATAAAACATACTGCACTTGGTAAGCTGGTTTTGGACTGGAGCAAAAAGCACCACAGCTACAAGCCCCTCCCAAGCTGCCCTCAAGCCCCCACAGCACCAACAGCCCCAGCAGGGAACTCCTGCTGATCCTGTCCCAGTCTTTGCCCACAAGTTAAGACCTTCAAACCATGGTCTCCTCATGTGATGAACAGAGGTGGGACATAACCAAGGCAACTGTTCTGAGACACAAAGCCACGGGAGACTCTTCAAAGCATGTTATACCTAAATATTCATCATATGGGGCATGTTTCAGCCTGGCTTCAAAACACACCCCGGGGCTGCTCCATGGGTACGGTGGGAAGTGCTTGCTTTTCCCTTCTCTTCCTCAAATGAAAACAGTGAGCAGCAGCCAAAATGTCCTGACAACCTGTAGCTCCTTTTCAGGGAAAAAAAAGCCTCCAAACCCAACCCAACATTTACTTGCAGTTTTTACATGCTGCAAACTCACACACTCAAGAGTGGATTTTGGGTTTAGTGAGCCTGTTTGTGAGTTATATTAAATAAATGTTCTCCTTAAGAGTTGTCCTTGCACATCTTCCTCTGTTCCCCACGCCTAATTCCAGGGTTATTTTCCCATCCCTAAAAACCAGCATGCACCCAACAAAACACAAATGGAGGGATGTCCTCCTGGGACACTGCACACCACAACAAAGCAGGGAATCCTGCCCCAAATCCTACAACTTCTAATGCTTAAACCCATGCCTTGAGGTCAGGGATCAGCTGCTGCTGATCACCATCAGGGAGCACCACACACCTCTGAGGACAACAGGAGAAGGCAGCACCACCCTTTTCACTCATATTCTTCCAAAATACAGAGGACACAAACTTGCTGAGAGTGTACTCCAGCAGAACATGGATGGATTTATCAGCCAGTGCCAGGCTGGTTTGGATTTGAGCAGCCTGTTAGGACACAGAACACCCTCTAGGTCAATATTTGCCCTTATAACCGCCCTAGTTTCTCACCCAGCTGTTCCAGGCTCAGACATCAGATGACTAAACCAAAGGTGCCCCTAAGTCACAGCGCAGCTAATCCTAAACCCTGGGGAAACGTCTAGGAGCCAGCGACAGGGAAGGTACCTCCAATCCACCCTGAAACAGTGCCTATCACCCAGATGGGAGGGAAGGGATGAGGACAGCAGGGCCACGTGGCTGCTGTGTGCCTCCTCCTGTAAGGAAAAGTGCAGGTTGGGATACTCCTGATGCAAAGGGATCCTGCCAGTTCCATGGTAAAGCCTGACAATCCTTGCGGGGAAAACAAAGGAAGTACTCCATTCATATCCTCTACAGAAGAGCTGCTTTCTGTTCCCCCTCGATAAAGTGTCCTCCAGCAGGTCCTTCCACAGCCTCAGGGACTGCTGGGGACAGTCCCTCTGAGCTTATTCCTCAAAATCCACATCACCACCCTGACGCTTGCCCAGCTCTGACCACACAACACCAGCTCTTCATTTTCACTTTATCTGTACAGCAAAGCAGATTTTCCTGAAAGGCAGTGCAGTTCTGCTTCCTGATTTTGGGCAGAATAGCTTAAAACAAGGAGGAACTTTACCCTTTCAAGGCACACTCAAGAGGATCACCCCAAAGTGCCCAGACCCTGTAGAAAGCTCTGACATCAGCCCTGTCCTGTGACCACTCTGGATCATATGGCTGTTCTTATACCACAGTTCAGCAACGAGGTAGAGATCATAGAATGGTTTGGGTTGGAAGGGACCTTAAAGATCACCCTGTTCTAACCCTCAGTGAATGCACTGCTTTCCCATTCCCACCCAACACTCCTCGTGCTGGGTCAAAAAGTCCCCCAGCCCTCCCTGGCTCATCCCCCTCAGCCCTGGGGGACTCAAGCTCCCTCAGAGGAGCAGAAACACGGAATCTAAGAGGGGAAAGTCGGTCCTGAGCCCTTTCAGAAGTCGATGAACAACCCAGTTTCACTCGCTGGATGAACTGAAAGGAAACAAACTCCATGCAGTTCTTGGTAAAGCAGCTTTTTCCATCATGGACACTGTTCCCATCTCTCTGCCAGGTATCACGGTGAGTGTTAAAACCCAGCAGAGCTGCCTGTCCCCCACTGTCATAGACAGCAGGCAGCTCCAGGCAGGATTAAGGATTTGCCTAAGAACAGATGGAATAAAGGTGAGAAACAGGTCACAGACACCTAATGATTCCTTAAACAATAAACCCACCTCTAACAATGAAGGTGAAGCACCAATAATCTCCAACACAATCTTTGCTTTTCACTATGTTTTTCATCTCATTGAGGGATTAAACTTTCCCTTCCCCCCCCCCTTTTTTTTTTGTGGTGTTTTCTTTGTTTGTTTTTTAAATTCTTTTTTCTCTCTCTGACTGGGGCTTCAAAGCAGGCATTCCCAAACCACCCATCACTGGTTTGAGTGATTTCAAACTATTTATAAATGCAGGAACTTTCTGTTATGGGTAAGCTTATCCCTTCCCATTACTAAAAATTACTTTGAAGTGATACCACAGCAACATTGTGATTGCTTGAGCAACCTGGTCCAGTGGAGGATATTCCTACCCATGGCAGAGAGGTGGAACTGGATAAATTCAAGGTCCTTTCCAACCCAAACCATTCTGTGATGTTATGGAGTCAAATCCCAGCCCAGAAATTGTAGTTCACACCTCTTGGTAGTAAGGAGGCAAATCCCAGCTGGGTCTTCTGAAGAGTCAATAAGGTTCCTGAATGGCCTGTAATCAGCTCAAATGCACCCCAGGCACGTGTGGGTGTGGAGGGAGCCCGGGATGAGCTGGGGAAATAGGAGTCTGGCTTCATTGCTCACAGGTGGAGGGAGCACACCCTGTCAGGATCGTGCTCCGGGGGTGCTTCTTCTTGGACAGTCCTGTTGCTGTCAACAGACCAAATTCTGCTCTCTCTCTGGTCCTGCTAAACCCACCCAGGCAGTAACTTACCTTTATCCTCCTCCCTGCTGCTGGGCAAGTGAAGCAAGGCTGGGAATGTGCCCACCCCTGGTTAAAAGTGAATGGGTAACCTGGGCAAACAGGATTTTCACTGCAGAAACAGCTAATGTAGCCTTCTGGTGACGGATCATGGAATATCCTGGAGTTGGAAGGGACCCACAGGGATCATGGAAGTCCACATCCCAGTGCCCAGGACCTCCAGTGGATGCCAAACCCTCTCAGAAGGCAGAGGTCTGTTCAGTGACAATGAAGCTGAACGTGAGCAGGGGCAAGTGCTGGGTTCAGCAGCACAGCTTTAGGGCTGAAGGAGGGGAGTTGAAGGAAAGCACCCTGGGATGGTGTTCAGTTCACATGATACAGGAATTTTGGAGCATGAAACCTCCATCTGGTTTCCAGATTCCCAGTTTTTTCTCTAGGGCCAGCAAGTGAATGTCAGCATTTCACCTCTCCTTCAAAGAGCATCAACACATCCCCCCCAGCCAAATCCCCTCAAAAGTCTCCTCTGACCCTTCCTTTCCCTCTTTTAGGTTCCATGAGCTAAACCAGCGTCCTCACAAAACAATCACACACTCGGTACTAATTATTAGGTGCTAAAAACCAAAACTGCAGGTCGACAGAACTCCCCCAGCTTGAAGCACCACCCATGGCAACTCTGTAGTTAAAAAACCCTTCAATCAATGCCTTGTTTTGGGGTTATGCACATTTACAGCCTCTCTACCAAGACAATGACCTGAAAATAGGATGCTGAGCCTGATGCAAGGAGAGCTCATTTTTTCACCTCACTTCGGGAGCCTCTATTTGTCATTCTGGAAGATCTGACTTTCCTCACTCCTGCACAACGATAATGATCAGAAAGCCAAAAGAGGATTTTTTTTGCCTTTTTAGGATATTCCTAAGTTAAAACTTTTGTCACAGAACCAGATCTGCACCAGCTGCTGAATACGCAGGTGGTGAATTATTTTCCATAATCACTTCCAAGCCGGGCAAGATCTGCAGCATACAATGCCTGGACATGAATTATTCCTTAGAGAAGGGCTCCAAATTCTTTGCAGATCTTGTGTTTTGATAATCATCTGGAGCCTTGCACTTGCAGAGCCCCAACTGTTAGAAATGTTCTGAAGGAGAATAAAAGAATCGGTCCCTCCCTCTCCACCCTGCTAAAACCTGAATTCCAGGTTCTGCTGTTCTGCTGCTGCAATGTGATTACCACATGTAATGGTGGCAGCAGCCTCTGAATGCCACAATCTCTGGGGCTGCCTTGCTCTGCCTTGGATTAAAAAACAACCCAAAGCGCTGGTCTGGGTCACCCCAAACTCAACTGCTACAGACACGCATAAGGATAATTGTGATGGTCCAGGGATCCAGACGACTTAATAGCTTCAATCATGATTAGAGAGTTCCCCTCATCATCATCATCACAGCAGAAGAAAAAGTACCAGGGACTTTTCTAGGACATAAGGCTGTTGGTTCATTTTTAAGAAGACAAACAACAATGCTAACCTGAGGTTCACCTGAGCTGAAGCTCAGGGGCTTTCCACATACAAACAGTGGGATGCTCCAATGTTTCTCTATGGCTATTTAAGAAAAAAAAAACCCAAACCCCACACCACAAAACAAATATACACGGTGAGATCATGTTGCCCGACATGCAGCAGTAAACACGGCCTGCTGTGCTGTTCATGCCAGTAGTACAAGAGTTTCCTGGAGCACACAAAGCAATAAATGGTGCAGAGCTCCATAAAAGAGACACACGATGAAGGGGACAAGTCCCCTATTTACAGCAAGTCCCATATTTACAAAACAGGGCACCCCACCCCACGAGATCTCACTCTGGGTTTCACTCAAGCAATATGTTCTCTTTTGCCTTTTTTTTTTGTTTTTCTTTAGAAAAGCCCAGAGCCAGGGGGTGCTGCCATGCCGAGCCCCAACCCGGGCTGAGCAGCTCCCGACCCTCGCTCCCAGGCCACCACTGGAAGCATCCTTGGCAAAACACCGCCTGGAAAACACTGAGTGGCTACGCAGCGGATGCGAACCCCCAAAGCACGGCACTGACACACACACGAGGTTCAACAGGGGCCCTTCCACAGCAGCGCTCAAGTCCCTGGCTGACGGCGCCGGCGGTGCGCGGGGGTTTCCCAAACTTCACCACGGAAGGGAAAACCCCCAAACCGATAACCAGAAAAACCACCTCCTTTTCTGCACAGCCACCCACCCCAAGCCCCGCTGTGGCTGTCACGAGGTGCCCGTGCCACGAGTCCCCGAGACCCCCCCACAAGCCAACGGGGATTAGGCTACAAAAGTACACAAATGTACCCTCGCTTTTTTCCCCCCCTGCTTGTAAGTAATTATCGAGGAAGTCATTCGGAAAGCTGTTAACTGCGCCAAGAACACAGCTGGAACAAAGTTCTCAGCCATTTTCCTCCCCCAAAAGGCTCCTCGCCCCAAACGTGGAGCGCAGCCCCTGCGTAATCCCCATTGCCCCACACGGTCCCACTTGCTCCCGATCACAAAACGAGCTTGGAAGATCGCTTTAAAGAAAAACACTAGTAGAAAACTTACTACATTAAAAACATCCCACAAAGGAAAAAAAAAAAAAAAGAAAAAACAAACTCCGACGCTACTAGTTGGTTTTGGTTTTGTTGTTGTTGGGTTTTTTTTAAAGAAACTTCAACCTCTAAATTTTCTTGTTCTTTGAAAATATGTAAGCAGGGTTTCCCTACGGAGAAGTACGAGTCACCTGCACACAGGTAAGCCAAACGCCTGGCTAAGTCTGGAAACGCCGGGATCACGGACACGTCCCGCAGCGCCGCCTCCCTCTGCCAGAGCCCCCCCAGCCCCGCACCCCCCGCCCGGGACACCCCCCG
>VYXB01003568.1:151529-168337 GCA_013397135.1 Pachyramphus minor | reverse complement strand
GCCCGTCCCACCGCCCGCCCCAGCCCTGCCCACCCACGGGACGCGTTTCCTCGTGGCCAGCAAGGCACCTTTCCAAGCGGGGGGTGGGGAGGGCCGGGAACAAATGTCAAAGCAAATTATTGTTGACTTTGGAGTGTTGCTTTGTTGTCTGTTTGGTTGGTTGGTTTGTTTTTAAACTTCTGCAGCTTCTCGGCGTAGTTCAGCTGGGCTTCGTGAGGCAGCGTGAAGGCTTCCATCAGATCTGCCTTCCGAGATTGCTAATCCACAACCAGCCCTTCCCGGCCTGTCTGGTCTGGCTCTGTCTGAAGCCCGTCCTTTCAATCACATGCTCCACGAACACTGCAAATACGAGGATCAGTGGTGGGTTTAGCAGTGCTGGGTTAGTGGCTGGGCNCCAGGGCTGGAGCCCCTCTGCTCTGGAGCCAGGCTGGGAGAGCTGGGGGGGCTCACCTGGAGAAGAGAAGCTCCAGGGAGAGCTGAGAGCCCCTTGCAGGGCCTGAAGGGGCTCCAGGAGAGCTGGAGAGGGACTGGGGACAAGGGATGGAGGGACAGGACACAGGGAATGGCTTCCCAGTGCCAGAGGACAGGGTTAGATGGGATATTGGGAATTGCTGTCTGTGAGGGTGGTAAGGCCCTGGCACAGGTTGCCCAGAGAAGCTGTGGCTGCCCCTGGATCCCTGGAAGTGTCCAAAGCCAGACTGAAAGGGGCTTGGAGCAACCTGGGATGGTGGAAGGTGTTCCTGCCCATGGCACGGGGTGGCACTGGATGATTTTTAAGGTCCCTTCCAACCCAAACCATTCTGGTATTCTGTCACTGTCCAGTACTGGTCTGGACACTCCACAGCGCATCCTAGCCACTGGACTGTAAGGCCAAATAGCCACAGGGAGAAGGATTTGAATTCAGCAACTGCAAAGGTCTGCAAATGTCACTTTTTTTTTTCCATCAGCCAAGCCTTGTGCTTTTCCAAATGAGCTGAAGGTGTAGGATTGGCAGCCAGGGGGTTGTTTTGCAGAGAAGACCTTTATCAGCCTGAACCGAGCTAAACCCACCTCTCTGCTGGGCTGCAGGATGCAGTGATAACAAGTTTCCTGTTGTTGCCCCTTCCTGGCAAAAATAGCTGAGAGCCAGTTTCTGTCAGGAGGAGATGGATTTTGGAGGGGATGTGCTGAACTAGCTCTCCAGCAGGAAATCATGGAAACAGAGATTATGGACAGTCTCTGCCCACAGCCCATGAACTTAAGACACAGCTGATTCAAAAGGCACCAGAACAGCCCCTGCAGCTGCTGAAAACACAGAAATCCCCACACAGAGAGTGGGGTGAAGCTGATCTCCAAAACTAAATTCCTTTCAGAGTAAAGATCATCATAAAGTCAGACCTTAAGGACAGGCTCCTCCTGTCTGCAAGCCTGTCTTTGCCATCATAATTCCTATTACAGCACTAAATATTAGAGAGTGTTTAGTTGTGGAGTATTTCTTAATTAAAAAAAAAAAAAATCACATTTTCACTTTTCCTGGTAGCCTGGCAAGCTGAGGGGTTAAAGAAAAAAATCTTCTAGAAACCACTTCCTAGTTTTGTAGGAATAATTGGTATTCTGGGGGAAGTACTTGGAATGAAAATGAAAGGGCAAATTTTGAAGTTTGATTTAAAATTATATATAGGGGAATTAAAAAAAAAAAGCCCAACCACCAAAGAAACCACCCTGCCACCTTTCTTTAATATCCAAATAATGTTTCCACTTTTGTTGCTTGTTAGTTCTCTAGTTTAATTCAAAATAAAAGAGTGGCAGTTTCACAGTGAGAACAAATAGTGCTCNCTCTCTGCTGGGCTGCAGGATGCAGTGATAACAAGTTTCCTGTTGTTGCCCCTTCCTGGCAAAAATAGCTGAGAGCCAGTTTCTGTCAGGAGGAGATGGATTTTGGAGGGGATGTGCTGAACTAGCTCTCCAGCAGGAAATCATGGAAACAGAGATTATGGACAGTCTCTGCCCACAGCCCATGAACTTAAGACACAGCTGATTCAAAAGGCACCAGAACAGCCCCTGCAGCTGCTGAAAACACAGAAATCCCCACACAGAGAGTGGGGTGAAGCTGATCTCCAAAACTAAATTCCTTTCAGAGTAAAGATCATCATAAAGTCAGACCTTAAGGACAGGCTCCTCCTGTCTGCAAGCCTGGCTTTGCCATCATAATTCCTATTACAGCACTAAATATTAGAGAGTGTTTAGTTGTGGAGTATTTCTTAATTAAAAAAAAAAAAAATCACATTTTCACTTTTCCTGGTAGCCTGGCAAGCTGAGGGGTTAAAGAAAAAAATCTTCTAGAAACCACTTCCTAGTTTTGTAGGAATAATTGGTATTCTGGGGGAAGTACTTGGAATGAAAATGAAAGGGCAAATTTTGAAGTTTGATTTAAAATTATATATAGGGGAATTAAAAAAAAAAAGCCCAACCACCAAAGAAACCACCCTGCCACCTTTCTTTAATATCCAAATAATGTTTCCACTTTTGTTGCTTGTTAGTTCTCTAGTTTAATTCAAAATAAAAGAGTGGCAGTTTCACAGTGAGAACAAATAGTGCTCTTTATCAAAATGTTACCACCTGTATGCTGCCTGTTGCAGAACAAAGTGTTATTAAAATCAATGATGGCTGATATTTTATTAGAGCTGATCTAGAAAGAACCTTGCCAGAACAAGGGTGTACCCATAGAGATGTATCCCAACCATTGCAGACAGTCCTGGTTATGATATTCTGCACCATCCTCCACCAAATTAATAATAAGATCAAGAGATTCTTATTGAATGTGGGATTTTAAAACTGCAATAAGCTGCAAGTTTCACAGTCAACTTTGCAAAGCTAGGAAATGGGAAAAAAGGAAATTAAAACTATCTAACCCAATAAAAAGTGATAGCCTCAAGGGAGGCTCTTGTTTTGAGAGCTGCTGCCTGCCAAAGGATGACTTGCCCTCGATAAATTGGTTGGGTTTGCTGGGTTTTAGTCTGAGATCACTTTAGGAAACATGGTGGAAAAACAACAGGTTTCCCACTGATCTGTTTATTGCATATTTAGCAACATTTCCATTTATCCACCAGATATCAACGGCATAAACATAAAATTGCCTTCTGCACATCTGACCATGTACCTGAAAGTCTCTTTTTAGTGTTCTTCCTGTGGGACTAAACAACTAGTCAGCTCTGGTACTTTCCAGAACTCATTCTCTCCCACTACCTTTCATTTTCCTAAAAGTGCCTGAAAACATGGAGTGTGTTCCCCAAGGATTGCTAAGGAGGCCACCACAGGTCTCTGGCTCCTCTGGCACTGCGGTGTTGCTGACTCACTCTCAGCTTGTGATCATCTATTTCTGCCAGAGGAACTGCTTCCGAGTCAGCTGTTCCCCTTCCCCTTCTCCCGATTATTCCTGCCTGAGTGGGTGACCTTGCTGGTGTTCTGGAATCACAGAACCCTGGAATGCTTTGGATTGGAAAGAGCCTTAAAGCCCATCTCATTCCAACCCCCCTGCCATGGGCAGGGGCACCTTCCACCAGCCCAGGTTGCTCCAAGCCCCATCCAGCCTAGCCTTGTACACTTCCAGGGATCCAGGGGCAGCCACAGCTTCTCTGGGCAACCTGTGCCAGGGGCTCACTACCGTCACAGACAGCAATTCCTTCCCAATATCCCACCTAACCCTGCCCTCTGGCAGTGGGAGGCCATTTCCCCTTGTCCTTTCATTCCAGGTCCTTGCCCTTTCTGTGCCACATCCAAGTTTTCAGCCCTTTTCTCCAAATCCTCAGGATCATTGGTAAACTCTATCCCTATTCCAGTCCTAGCCCTCACTACTACCACGTGCTCTCTGGATATAAATTCCCTATTGTCTCCTCCAGGTTATTGCTGAAATTTAAACCCGCAAGGGGTGGGTGCTCCAGCGCAGGTGACATCCAACCATGGGTAGAGGATCCTGGGATGGGGATTGCTCTGGACAGGCTGTGGAGTGTTTTAAAAGCCTTATCATATGATTTTTACTGCTTCTTTCCCCAAAAGGCCTGTTACCCCCCACAGAAGGAAATGAGATTAATGTGAAACCATTTGCCCCGACAAATTTACATTGGCTGGTTTTCGTCTCCACATTTTCTTCTTACTTGCTTACAAATGATTTCCCAGTTACATATTCCATGGTCCCTTTGATGTTGTTTATCAGGAACTGAAATTAATTGGCTTGTAATTTCTAAGCCCTTCTTTTTTTTCTTTTTTTTTTTTTCTGTTTTTTTTTTGTTTGTTTGTTTGTTTCTTCTTTAAATGGAGCCTGTGTTCCCCCTTTCTCAGCCTGCCAGCACCTTGCCTTCTGCCCAAAACCCCCGCTGCAAACAGCTCAGAGATGGCTGGAAACACTTTTTAAATCCTCTGGGATAAAGCCCATCACACCAAGTTCATATGAGAACCACCAGTTCATAAAACCTCATTATAATCTGTCCTTTCCTCATTCTCCCGTTGACTCTAAGCCTTTATCCCTGCTTTCTGCTGTGCCAGCTGCTGACTATGCCAGACGTTTTGGTGACTGGTGCCACAATGGGGACAAAAAGTCAGTCTCCTGTGATTGGCATGTGAGGATGATGCAGAGGTATCTTTATGGTACATGACCTTGTTTCTTGGAACCATTTATGTTGAAAAGACTCACGTAAAAATAACAGGAAGGGAAATTTGCAGTTGGCAGGGATAGCTTTCCAGCTAAAAACATGAAATAATCTTCTACTGACGTCACAAAACTGGCAAACAGCAAAGTTTGAAAAACTCAAATACTTCCAGTTCCTCTTTAAACATTCCAGCTGGGTTACACATTCAGTTCTTGTCCCAGGCGTGAAAAAATGTGTTTCCCAGCAACTAATACTCACATGCTCTCACTTTTACCGTAGGGAAATCGTTCCTGCCTGGAGCTGAACTAGGAAGGGAAGGACTCTGCATGGCTCTCTGTCCCACACCAGCAGAGAGCCCACAACAGCAGCAGCATTCCCTGGAGTGCTCACGGGCAAGAACCTTGCCGTGGCTCCAGCAGGGAGTTTGGATTTCTACCGCACCTCGGCACTGCGCTGCAGGTCATCCTGCACCGCCCCAGCTGTGCCGGCAGGGATTTGGTGCCTGATGATCCACTCGGCTCCATCGACCCTGATTTGCTGGGAGGGCAGTTTAGACCCCACCACTGGTCCCACCCACTTGATGAGCTGG
Organism: Pachyramphus minor; assembly: GCA_013397135.1. Classification (NCBI taxonomy): domain Eukaryota; kingdom Metazoa; phylum Chordata; class Aves; order Passeriformes; family Tyrannidae; genus Pachyramphus; species Pachyramphus minor. Next base: position 163,123 of record VYXB01003568.1, on the reverse strand, counting down.
TGACGGAGAACAGCCGGGCAGGATGTAGGTGGTGAAACCCCGAATGATGCCTGGTGAACTTTTCTGTGATATCCCCTTGTAGTTACAAGATAACAGAAAAAGCAATTCAAAGGTGGTTTGCTCTCCAGATCCCAGTGGCAGCAGAGATATGTCAGCACTTAACATGAGATGAGGTTCTGGGGCTGCATCCAGCACGGGACTGAAATCAGAAGCTCTACAGGACAGCAGTGCTGACAGCACTGGGTACCAGTAAGCCCTGTCAGGTGGAGAGAGTCTTGCCAGAGAAATCTGGAGCATGCAGGGAAGATATGAAGAAGCTTGCTGAGGAGAGCTGAGGTGGATCAGCTCTTGGTGCAGGAAGGTAGGGAAGGACCACAGGCAGCTTTATAGAAATAAATGCAGTTTTTAGTGGCTGGATCCACCAAACTTTGTAAATCCACTGGTGTGGCAGCCCTAAGATACGCTGCCATGATCTCCTCAGGCTGGGATTATTCACCCCTCCATCACACTGTTCCCTTTTTGTGCTTACTCTCTGTTCTTTCAAGGCTGAGGGAAGGAAGGATGGATAAAAACATCTTCTCTACTTGCCCGTGGGTGTGGAGAGAGGAGAGCAGCTGATCCTCCCTCTCACCCCCTTCTACTGTGGGGATCTGGTGGTGCCTGGCTCAGACGTGGTCAGAGAAGGACTCTGACCTTTGCACTTGTACATCTGGACCAGAAAAACCCAGCACAACCCGTGCATGCAGCTGACAGCACCACCAGCCTGGACCAAAGGAGACCTGTCCCACCAGCTGCTCCCTTTATTCACTCTGAAAGTCCGCAGAGCTCTTTTCAGCCTCCAACGCAAAATTCTCAGCCCTCATGCTACTCATGCAAAGCACATCACTGGAGGCATATTCCTGTGACTCTCTGCTCCTGTTCCTGACTCAGCCAGTCATGTGGATCTGAGCAAACAGCAAATCCTTCAGAAAAACCCCTCAGAATATAAATAACCAAAAGACCTAAAAGCCAAGAGTCGTGGTTTCCCTGAGCAAGTACTTTGAAGACTGCCTGGAGGAAGGGTCAGAAGAAAGCATGGCTGGAGGAACCTGAGATGATGGAGTGTGATCAGTGAGGAAACCCCAGGGGAATTCAGAACCAGAGAGGAAGTGGCAACTTCTGAGAGCCCCAGCATGGGAAGCCCAGGGCACTTGTGGGGCAGGAGGACGTTTGATCCTGCAGGAGGAAGGGGCTTTGGTGTGACCCAGCACTGGGTCATGCAGCCACCACAACCCCACACCAAAGCAATAGGCAGCCACTGTAGGAGAAAAATATCTTTTATGAGGGGTGGGGAGGACTTCAGTTCCATTAAATCAAGTTAATTTTTCTTCTAGAAGAAGAAGTTAAAGGTTTCTTTTGTACAAAGAGAGAATTGTTCATCCATTGATATCAATCAGCTTCTCATACTTCCTTGAAGAGCAGAAAGGGCCTTATGACCTTGCAATATTTTCCCACCACAGACCATATCCTACATATATCTATTCCCCCATATTCCATATCCTATATATATCCGCAGTGAGGAAAGCCAGTGACCAGATTCCCTTTTGTTATCTAAGTTAAGGAGAATCTCTTATTTCATATAACATTTATGCAAAATAACTCAAAGTGACAAAGCATCCTTAATGTCTTTGGACTAAACCCAGCTTTTTCAGGAGGAAATATTTTCAAATATGGTAGAGGGACTTCACAAAAAGCATTACTAGGGTTCAGAGGAATCCACACACCCTTGTTTATTTTTAGATTACAAACAGATGGCAGTGCTGCACATTGGTACACTGTTTATTACACTTAAAACTGATCTCTGTTTTTGTATATAGGTTAAGACTAAGACACCATTTCTCATTAAACACTCTATAAAATAATAGGCAAAACAATAATGTACCAAGAAAGTAAGCCCTTCCTCCACTGAAATATAAGTTTTCAGTGGAAAAGGGACAGTTCTCTGCTCTCAAAGTTGTTTCCCTCTCCCCAAGACCTCAAAGACTTAGTCACAACACAATGACAGCATAACTCTCTACTGAAATAAACTCAAGAGATTCCAGTTCAAGCACTACCATGGTGGTGTAACACATATTGCAGTGTCTAAGTCCCACCTATCAAAGTGCTTTGTTTGATCATGCATCCCGTTACTGACATCTCATGTAACTGCACTGCAGTTGGAAGAGAACAAACTTTACAGCCAGGTTAAACATTGACCTTTCCTCCCTGGCATAATTTTTTTCAACTTCTAATCAGCCAAGTCCTGATTATGTGCAAGGAACCAAAGTTCCTGGCAGTGTGTGTGTGTTCCAGGGCTTCAAAGCTTCGGCAACAGCTTTTCCCTGTGACTTCTTTGTGTGCAATGGGCTTGAAGCAATGGCCGATCTACAGCCAGTGTTTTAGTTCACATTCTCCTCCAGCCCGGGAAGCTCTGGAGTCAGCAGGACATGTACTGCAGGAGGTCTCTGTGACAGTCCTGACCAGGAGCTAAAGCTATGGGTTCACACACCTCCATCACCTGTCATTAAAATCAATTTTCATTTAATCGAATCACAGAATGATCTGGCTTTGAAGGGACCTTCAAGACCATCTGGTGCCACCTCCTGCCATGGGCAGGGAGACCTTCCATTAGCCCAGGTTGCTCCAAGCCCTGTCCAGCCTGGCCTTGGACACTTCCAGGGATTCAGGGGCAACCACAGCTTCTCTGGGCAACCTCCAGGAATCCTATGGGAATCCTGTGGGAAACCACCTGTCCCCCGAGCCCCGGGAGACACTGAGGGGCTGGAGAGTGCCCAGAGAAGGCCAACAAGGCTCGTGAAAGCCCTAGAAAACCTGTTTTATGAGGGTTGGCAGAAGGAGCTGGGTTTGTTTAGCCTGGAGAAAAGGAGGCTCGGGGGGACCTTCTTGTTCTCTGCAACCCTCTGACAGGAGGTTGTAGCAAGGTGGAGCTTGGTCCGTTCTGTCATGCCTGCAGGACGAGGACAGGAGGAAATGGCCTCAAGCTGAGACAGGAAAAATTAAAACTAGATATAATGGAAAAAAAAAAAAAATCACTGTTATGGTGGCCATGCATCGGAACTGGCTGCGCCGCGAGGCGGTGGAGTCGCCACCCCCTGGAGGCGTTTCAGAGGCGCCTTCACCCATGAGGGGTGACACGGTTTGGTGGATCAGGGGTTACAGCGGTAGCGCGGGGCTAAGGGTTGGGCTGGGCGATCTCCGAGCTCCCTTCCGCCCCTGGCAGGTCCGCGACCCCGCGGTTCCATGACGCTCCCCTCCGTCCCCTCAGCCCCGCCGCCATGAGGCCACTTCCGCCGCCCGCGCGTCCCCTCGGCAACGGCTGTGGCGGCTCCTCCGTCCCTCCGTCCCTCCATCCCTCCGTCCCTCCGTCCGTCCGTCCGCCATGGCGCCGCCGCCCCAGCCCCGTGCCCAGCCCTGTGCCCAGCCCGCTCCCCAGCCCCAGCCGCAGCCCCAGCCGGGACTCCCGCGGTGCCGGGATATCACCGGCCCCATGCCGCATGCCGTGGCGGTGGTGAGGGGCCGCGCCGGGGCTGCTCCGCTCCGCGGACCTGCGGGGACGTTGGGGCGGGAGCCCCAGACCGGTGTCGGGTGGGGCGGGACCCTGTGAGAGCAGCCGAAGGGGGGGTCCCGGAGGAGCCCAGTGCGGTGTAGCGGGGTCCCCGGGAGCGTGGTGCTGCATAAGGGGGAAGGAGGGAGCCCGGGGGTTGTGCGGGATGGGGTCCCGGGGAGCCCGGTGCTGTCTCTGGGGTCTCCTGGGGAAGCGCAGGACTGTGTGGGATGGGGGTCCCAGAGAACCCAGTGCTGTGAGTGGGGTGGTCCCCGGGAGCCCAGTGTTGTATAGGGGCGGGGGGCTCCCCGGGGGCCTGGTGTTGTACGGGATGAGGGTCTCAGGGACTCCAGTGATGTGGAGGGGTCCTGGGGGAGCTCAGCACTATGTGTGATGGGGGTCCTGGGGAGTCCGGTGCTGTGAATTCAACTGAAAAACCACCCAGAATAACTGATTACATTTTCACTGCTGACATTTCTCAGAACCACAGAATGTTAAGGATTGGGTGGAACCTCTAAGCACATCTCATTCCACCCTCTTCCGCTATCCCAGGTTGCTCCAAGCCCCATCCAGCCTGGCCTTGGATGCTTCCAGGGACCCAGAGGGAGCCACAGCTTCTCTAGGCAACCTGTGCCAAGGCCTCCCCACCCTCACAGCCAGGAATTTCCACCCCATATCTAACCTAAATGTTCCCGCTTTCAGTTTTTAACCATTACCCCCTGTCCTACAGTCACTACAGTTCCTGATGAAGAATCCCCCTCCAGCTCCCCTGTAGGCCCCTTTGGATCCTGGAAGGTTGCTATGAGGTCTCCACACTTTCTCCATTTTCTTTCTCTTACAGATATCCAAGCCTTACAAGAGAAACATCCTTGAAGAGGAGATCTTGGCTGAGAGGGTGAGGGAGGAGGGTCGGCGGGAACATGCTCGTGAGTTGCGGGTGTTCCAGCACTACCGAAACGTCTGTGACTGGCAGAAGAGCAGGGAACACAAATGGGTGAACCGGGCGACGGAGGAGAAGGTCCGGGCAAAAATGCGGGACTATCTGGAGGAGATCGATGTGAGAAGAGACAGGTAGCAAACAAACAGCTAATAGCAACAGCTGCCTTGCCTTTTTCAACTTCACTGTGTGCTCAGAGAGCCTGGGTGTGCCCAGAGAGCCAGACACCAGTGACAGGTGTTCAGATGCAGTAACTAGTGCTGTTTAGGCGGCATTTGGAGCCTCCTTGTCTGCCAAATGCAAGACGAAAGTAGTAGTATAGCACTTTTATTGCTTGGTTTTTAAAGAGAATTAAGAGTACCTTGGTATAATCACAGAATGGTTTTAGTTGGGAGGGACCTTAGAGCTCATCTCACTCCACCCCCTGCCATGGGCAGGGACAACTTCCACTAGACCAGGTTGCTCCAGGCCCATTTGACATGGCCTTAAACACTTCCAGGCATGGGGAGCAGAATCATAGAATCCCAGGATGGTTTGGGTTGGAAGGGACCTTAAAGATGATCTAGTTCCAAGCCATCTGCCATGGACATCCACAGCTTCTCTGGGTAACAGGGAGTCAGCAATTCTATTTTTTGGGTTTAACTGAGGATTTTGTTGCAGTCTCATCAAGTTGATGTTTAGGTCCTACAAGTAACATTTTGCAGCGTGGTCAGCTGGAAAAATAAATATTTTTCAGAAGTCTTTCAGAGATGTTAAAGGTGAGGCATATTACTGCCCTGTAAACAACAGAATTGTGCTGTGCTGGTCTTAGGAAGAAATCATACGGTTTAATTTCTCAGTTACTATTTCATGTCAAGTTACTTTGGAGCCATCGAGTTACTACTTGATGAAGGTCATCAGTTTGGTGTCCTGGTCTGATGTGTCTCCAGAGGAATTGTACATGGATTCCACAGAACACTGAGGTTGGAAGGAACCTCCTGAGATTATCTGGTCCACCCCCTGCTCAGTCACCTAGAGTAGGTTGTCCAGGCGTGTGTGTCCATTTGGGTTTTGCTTATCTTCACATATGGAGATTCCACCATCTCTGGGCAACCTGTCCAGTATCTGACCACCCTCCCAGTAAAAAGGGAAAAAAATAAAGTGTTTTCTTGTGTTCATGTGTAATTCTACATGTTTTAGTTCTTGCCCATTGCCTCATGTCCTGCCACTGGGCACTGCTTAGGAGAAGCTGTTTTTGCTGCATTCCCCCCCTTCAGGTATTTATGTATTATCATGTGGATAAGATCACCCTGAACCTTTTCTCCAAGCTGAGCAGTCCCAGCCCTCTCAGGAGAGAGAGAAGGATTCTCTTTTTAGGAGAAATTCTGCAGTCCCTTAGTGTGCCTCCACTGGGCTCCCTCCCCCCGGGCTGTGTGTTTCTGGTGCTGGGCAGCCCAGGACTGGACCCACACTCCGGGTTTGGTCTCAGCGGCACAGAGAGGAAGGATCCCTCTCTGCTTGCAGTGCTCCTCCTCTCGCAGCCCAAGGTGCAAGTGGCTTTCTTTGCCACAAGGGTGCATTGCTGGCTTGTGCTCAGCTTGTCTGCCGGGACCCCCAAGCCGGGACTTTTCTGTAGAGATACTGTGGCATTTGGGCTGGGATTTGTAATTTCTGGATTCTGTAGCCCCAGGTTTCTCACTCTCTAGATTTGATAGAGAGGTGAATGATGGCGTGTTTAAAAATTGCCCATTTGACATAATTTTCTCATGAAAGATATTTCAGGATGAAGTGGTTTATGGAGTGATGCTAAAATAACAAGAGGTAGTTTGAGAGAAGATACAATTAAAAGGGAGGTATATTAGAAGAAAGCTCTTCCCCCAGAGGATGGTTGGCACTGCCCAGGCTCCCCACAGCAGCAGTCATGGCCCCAGGGCTGCCAGAGCTCCAGGAGTGTTTGGACAGCACTCTCAGGGACAGGGTGGGATTGCTGAGGTGTCCTGGGCAGGGCCAAGGGCTGGACTTGGTGATCCTTGTGGGTCCCTTCCAACTCAGGAGATTCCATGATTCTGTGCTAAAGGATAACATGGCTACAAAATCAAATCGTTATTATCTGGTGACAATTGTAGTCTGAAAATGAGAAGAATTTATTTAACCGGGGGCAGAAGTTGTAAAGCAGCAAAGTGGGTTTGTAAGATAAGGCGTTTAAACTGTGGACAGAATCACTCATGTTGTGCTGTGAGATTCCCTCCATGGAAACAACTGGAATGATCTCCAAGTTAAAATTTGGTGTTCCCTTCTTTGGCTCTTGCAAGAAGTGTTGAAAGGAGCCTGGTGCTCATTTTTTGCTAGTAGAAAATAAACTCAAACTTTATCCTTCAACAGAAGGATTGGTTTAGCCTTTATATAAATGTTTTCATTACAGGCTTCGTGAGCTTCTGGAGGAAGAGGAGATTAAGTACTTTGCTGAGATGGACGTACTTGCAGAAATGGAGGCACAGGACAAAGAAGCAAAGATGAAGGAACAAATAAAATTACTGAGAGAGAAGAGGGAAAAAGAAAGACAACAACTGGTGGCTGAAAAACGAGAGCAGCAATTCAGGTATTGCCATAAGAATATGTTATAAAAGAGAATTTGCCCAAAGTAAATATGAAGGGACAATTTAACAACAACGTGGCAATAACAAATTGAGGAAGGAAAGACGAATGTGATTGAAACAATAATGCAGAAAAAAATTAAAGCAGTTAATTCTTGCAAGTGTAGTGTGTCCTCCTTGTCCCGTGTGAGCATCCCTGCACTTCCACCTGCCAAGTCAGCTGTTCTTGTAATTCCTATTCCAGCTTTATACTATTGGAGTGAACAGGGTCTGTGGAAGGTTAATCATGCTTTACTAAGCAAATAGTAGAGTCAAAGATCCTTGAAAAGATCCTTCTAAGTCAAAGATCCTTGAAAAGGTCGTCCAAAAAACCAAGTGTTTTTGTTTATTGCATACTGTTCAAGAGTAGCAGCTGCAGTTCAGGTTTTAGTGTAGCCTGAAATTCTGTGCCAAGTCTTCCTGACTGAAGGCAGTAAGACTTGCAGGTGCTTATTAGGCTCTGAGGCCTTGGCATGAAATCTGACTTTTTCCATTCTTGGAAATCTGGTTTTCTGAGGAAGGGATGAAATAAATAATAATGTTATTTAATTGTAATCATTTGAAGTGTCTCTTCCCAGTCTCCCACAGTGCTGTGAAATCCCCAACACCTGCTTCTCAGTGTGGAGAGTCTGGGGATAAAAGTCAACATTTACTTTCACTTTTGCATAAACTCTAATTAACTAATTTCACAGGTAAATATCTCTTGAAATGTGGGGTTTGTTGGCTGAGACAGGTGTTAGGCAATGTATGCACTTCTAGGTTCACATGGTGGCTTGAAAACGGCCCTTGCCATTTACAGTTTGTTCTGATTTGTTCTCTACTTATCGGACAAAGAGATTGAAACTCACTTTTGGAATGGTTTAGAGGGGATGCTGCTGGAGTGTCTTTTATTTTGTCCTTGCAGCTTGTCTTACACAGCAAGGAGATGGGATGTAGACACCTAAAGGTAGGTGGCTGAGTGTTGGTATCTTTATATTCACTGGGACTCTGAATTCCCATTCTACTTAGATCTTCACAGAGATCAGGACAGTTACAGGAACCTAATGTCCCTCTCAGGAGGTTTATCCTCCCCTGTGAGTTGAACTGCACCCTAGCCTGCAGTGGCTGGGATTAAGTTCCCATTGATCAGAGTGAGAATTTAGCACATATGTAGATTCCTGTTTAGATGTCTAATTTTAGGCATTTTAATTGCAAAGTGAATCCCACTGGATTGCGTCATTTGGTGTCACATACTTGGATTTTCCTGCTGCAGCTGCCTGTCTTAGCAATCTTGGGTCCTTTGTCTTCCCAGTACAACCCTGCTGATCTATGGTTCACTCACTCTCATGGGGTTATTTTATCCTATTATTACCCCTTTACCTTTCCCACTCTACCCTTGGATCTAAGCAATATTCATACCAAGCAGCATCCCATTAAAAGGTGTTGCTGGAGCTTTACTGGTGGTGTTCTGCTGGCTGCAGTTTTTCAGAGGATTTGGAGGCAGTGAAATCATCTCTCTTCACAGCTGTTTTGAGTGGCAGTCTTGGGGTATCTTTGCAAATGAATCTTCACCCTGCAGGCCACAGAGTCCTTCTCTTTGTCCTGATGTAATGGGAATACATTCCACAGTTCCTCTAGCTTTATCCCTTTCTACTTTTAAATTAAGGTCCCTAAGAAAAAACAGAACTCAAATAAATACCAGCTAACAATAGTTCACTTTCTCTGTGACAGGTATCTGTCTCTTCATGTGTATATTCTTAGTTATATATTAAAGTCTTTTCTTCTCTGAAAGGAAATCTCTACTGTGGTGATTGATTCTGATTAGATTAGTAACTTCTAATATCTCAATCTGCATGTATTTTTCTTGAGGTAGCCCCACATCTCCTTTTCCTTGGCTGTTAGCTGTTACTCTTCCTCCTAAACCATCCTGGTCCAGGCAGCGATGTGGGAGCAGGCTTTGCTGCTTAGGATACCAACACTTACTGAAAATCCACAACCAGGAATCTATAATTTTGTCACAGCCTGTCTTCTAGGGCAGTGGCCTCCAAACTTCTTTAACTGAACACCCCTAGCTGTAAAAAATTCTAGCACTCCTGCCCAATACATATACTTATTTATGAGTTAAATACTTGTACTTCTGTGCTGGTATAATGTGTAGGCTATAAAACATATGCAAAAATAGAAGTTAAAAGAGGGTGGAGTAAAGAAGAAATAAACACTATTTTTTACTTTCTAATGTTATTTATTAATGGTACAAAACATATTCTCTTCCTGCACCCCCTGCTTTGGAGATCATCACTCTGGGGCATACCCAGAGAAGCCCTGGGAAGTCAGTCCAGTAGCAGGTGGATACACACATGATTTTCTGTTCCTCTTTGCCTGTGAATTTACAACTAGTTTGAATGTCTTTCTGAAAACTGATACAGACTTGTTTGTACTTCCTTTAACTCTAATCAAGGCGCTTCTCTCAAACCTGAGGTATAGGAGCACCTTTACTCTCATACGTCATTCCAGAGTCCTAAAAGGCAGCAATTTTAGCAGCCCTCTGGGCTGGTTTGGAGCTGTGGCCTGAGGGTACAGGTTTAACAGCTTCTCAGTAGTGATGTTAGCCAGGAGGAGTCCTTTGTCATGAGGTGACAGAGGGGACAGACCTTGGACCACCAGACTCCTGCTGGAGTTCATTTTCATGGAGGGCTACACCTTGTATGAGAAGATACCCAACCAGTGCTAGCCTGAGGGCTTGTTTGTCATTGGTAACTTTAAAGGAAGTTGCAACGGCTTAAAATTTGCATAAAACACACATCACATTCTCTTTCTTGTGGTAACATCAGAAGCATCCATATGGGAATGTTGTTATCCCAGCAACTTCATACTGCAGCCATAAAATGAATAAATAACTGGTGGGGGGTGTCTGTCTTTGGGAAGTAGCAACATACAGACACAGTTTTAATGTTAAGAAGCTTAGGATAGCAAAGTGAGGAGGAAAACCAGCCATCTGGGGGAGCAGATGTTTATAGGTTGCTGCAAAAGCTGCTTTGAAGGAATTATTTTGATGAAATCAAGCAATTACAGGGTTATTTTATATTAAAATTCTGGCAGTGCTGAACGTAAATAATTAACTTCTCATCCTCTCCGAGATTCAATTAATATCAGATTATTTTATAATCACAGAAAAGAAAAACTAATTCTTTCGTCCTTCACTGCTGAGTGAACTTTTGAACCCATTGTGTTAAGGTAATAGAGTTATTGCTAATGGTGTAAGATTTCAAATCTTAATAATGATATGTGTCCCTCACAACATTTGAGAAATATGTTGCTCGTGAATACTGATTAGTGCTGTAGACTTTAATGACCACTAACTCCTGCCAAGGAGGTGGAAGATAGATTCCAGTGGAAAAACATAGGAAAGCCAGCAATGCCCTAGTATGTTTGTTGACCTGTCCAGCCTGGCCTTGGACACTTCCAGGGATCCAGGGGCAGCCACAGCTTCTCTGGGCAACCTGTGCCAGGGCCTCCCCACCCTCACAGACAGCAATTCCTTCCCACTATCCCATCTAACCCTGCCCTCTGGCACTGGGAAGCCATTCCCTGTGTCCTGTCCCTCCATCCCTTGTCCCCAGTCCCTCTCCAGCTCTCCTGGAGCCCTTTCAGGCCCTGCAAGGGGCTCTCAGGTCTCCCTGGAGCTTCTCTTCTCCAGGGGAACCCCCCCAGCTCTCCCAGCCTGGCTCCAGAGCAGAGGGGCTCCAGCCCTGGGAGCATCTCCGTGGCCTCCTCTGGACTCTCTCCAGCTGTGCTTGCTGTGCTGTTGTTCCCAGGGCTGGAGCAGCTCTGCAGGGGGGTCTCACCTGAGGGGCAGAGGGGCAGAATCCCCCCCTTCCCTGCTGCCCACGCTGTGGGATCAGCCCAGGGCAGGGGGGTTTCTGGGCTGGGCCATGTCCAACCTCTCCCCCACCAGCACCCCCAGGACCTTCTCCCCAGGGCTGCTCTCGATGCATTCTCCACCCAGCCTGTGTTGATAGCTGGGATCACCTCCTGTGCCATCTTGTCCGGGTCCCTCTGGATGCCCCATCCCTTCCCTCCAGTGTGGGAATGCACCACACAACTTGGTGTCATCGGCGAACTTGCTGAGGGTGCATCGATCCCACTGTCTGTGTCACTGACAGAGATGTTGAACAGTGTTGGATCCAACACCCACCCCTGCTTCTTCAGTATGGTACTTGCTCATCCTCCTCTTCTGAAGCTGAGCTAAGGATAGTTCCTCACTCAAGGAACAGTTTTTAGAGGATAAAAGCCCAGCCCTCGGAGAAGAGCCCAACATTTGGTTAGAGGTTGTGGCATGTCCTAGGACTGGGCGAGAAAAGTGCAAAATGTGGCAGATTTTTTCTTAGAGAGACCTGGTGTTGATAAAAGAGGACTTGACAGATCACTGTAGTTTCTTTTCAGTCAAGAGCAGTGAAGTGTTTAGAAAAAAGTTATGGATATC
>VYXB01003568.1:136275-151503 GCA_013397135.1 Pachyramphus minor | reverse complement strand
AAGCAAAATGGGAATTTTATTTTCATAGCATTGCTCTCCCTTTTATTGTTGGTGCATAGTGCCCTTCACCTTTCAGCACAGGCTCCATGGCATTGGGTGCTTTACAGATAGAGGATGAAGAGGGAAATGCCCTTGGCCCCAGAAAGTTACAGCTGAAATGTGAGGCAGCAAATGGTGAATGCCAACAGGGAGAAAATGTGGTGAGACCTCTGCTTCTTAGGCAATGGATTAATTTAGATTTTGTTTCACTGCTGCAGTTATGAAAGTTAAATAAATATGCTAATATGGAGATTGGTAATAGCATGAGGTCATTGCCTGATGAGGATTTAATGTTTCTACTACTTAGGTTTATCACTAGATGTTGTATAGTATTTCACACTGTGCAGGTAACTGCTGCTGCCATGCAGGGGTTCAAGATTCAGACAATGATATCTTCCTATGTCCACCATGAATTCCTAAGTAGTTTTGCAGTAATCTGTAGAAGATGGTTTCATTCAGCATGAAAATGTGAGATATCTTTTTACTTCAGAGCATTCACGTGTGTCTATCACACATCCTAAGAACATATAGACCCTTCACACTTGTGGGTCTTCACCGTTGTCTACCAGTTTCACATTCTGACTTTATCAAAATCTATATCTCGGTTGTAGAACAGAATTAAAATGCTTGCAGATTGCTCCAATTAAATAATGTTTGATAACATGTGTTGATCTCAATAGTGCTTTGTTTGCAAAAATAAAAGCAGAATCTGCAATTAGTTCAATCTTCAACTGAAGATAAATTACCTCTTTATATGCAACTCAGTTGCAGAGGGTAATTGAAAATTTAAAATTGCATTACATGTTGACTTTCTAGCTTCTCCAGGCTTTTATTGCAACCTGTCTGAATTATCCCCCAAAACTTCACTTAAAAAATTAATACATTTCTAGTGGTTCCTGTTCCTGTTCAACCGTGCTCACAGTATTTTCTGAATATGAATGAGCTTTCAGGTGACTTACAGACCTATTCTAAGTCTTCATTTGAATAAAAGAGCTACCCACATGTTTGAATAAGCGTAGTGTGCATGTGTTTTATATGTAAAAAAAAAAAATATATATACACAGAAACCTCCCCCAACACATGTTCCAGCTGCATATTTTATACACACTCTGTCTATAATGTAGTGTGTTTAGAATCACAGAGTATCCCAAGCTGGAAGGGACCCACAAGGATCATCAGTCCAACTCCTGGCCCTGCACAGGACACCCCAGCACTCCCTCCTGTCCCTGAGAGCGTTGTCCAAACCCTCCTGGAGCTCTGGCAGCCTTGGGGCTGTGCCCACTGCCCTGGGGAGCCTGGGCAGTGCCAACCACCCTCTGGGGAGAGAACCTTGTCCTGAGATCCAACCTAAACATCCCCTGGCACAGCTCCAGCCACTCCCTCAGGTCCTGTCACTGGTCATGGGAGTGAAAAGATTGGTGCCTGCCTCTCCACTTCCCCTTCTGAGGAAGTTGAGGGAGGTTTTTTTTACAAATGCAAATTCTTCAACTCATTAATGTCAAAATCTCCATCAAATCAGGCTCCCTGTGGTTCCATAGGCCTCACAAGCAGCCAGTGTCAGACCAGCTGCAGAACTGGGCATTCAGAATTGTAGTCCTTTGAGTAGTTATGAGCTTGGAGCCTCCATCCATCACACGCCACCAGACTTGCTTATTGTTTTGAGACTTTTTTTTTAAAAACTTTTGTGTTGCCTTTCAGAAACCGCTGCGACGAGTTTCGTACACTGTGTGTGAGGAGGAACAAGAAGGAAACGAGTGACAGCCAGCTGGCCCAGCAGGCTCTAAAGGAGGAACTGAAAAAGGAAGAGAAGATGGAGGACAGGATGCTGGAGGAGATCTGTGAAAAGGAACTGTTGGCTAAGGATCACCAAGAGGAGCTGGAGAAGCAGAAGGCATCGGGTCGGATTCAGGAGATGCTGAATGTGCTCAATGCCCAGGTGGCCGAGCTCAGCGCCCGCAAAGAGGAGGAGGAGCAGCTGAAGAGAGAGGAGGCTGAATGGCTGGTAATTTCCATATCATTCTGCATTCAGCGTTGTGTATAAGGCCCTCCTAATGATAGGCTTATTAGACATTTAGACTAATCCATACCTTATTTGTATCTTCACTGATTCCATTAATATCTGAGCCTGTCCTATTATGCTAAGCCTCTTTTCCAGAGCTGTGTCAAAGGCATTCCTGTTTACAGAGGGAAATATGTCTTTTCAAACTTAGCCCTGTAAAGGATTTTGGCCTCCAAAGCCTCTCAGAACTTTTGTGGGAAGTGGAAAAATTTTTAAGCTTTTGCCAGACATCTTTGCAGTTTTCTGATTTCCAGTTTCCTGCAGGATGGCTGGAGAATCTTGTTCCCCAGCTGATAAGTTTAACAGCAGATCTCAGGCTACCCTACATATGTTTAATCATCATGGTAAGTGCAGTGGAAGGAAGCAGCACAGAGGGGAAGGTGAGCCAGGAGCTGAATGTGACAGCAGGGCAGGGAAGTAATCTCTCCTCCTGTGCAGGGATCCCAGCACCTGAAGGAATGGAGCAGAGCAGGTCTGCTGATAGTAGCTGGAGTCATCCAGCAGTCCAGACTGCTTGGCAGGTCTCTAGTGATGGAGTCCAAGACGAAGCCAGCAAGTAAAGTCAGCAGGTGTGGATGAGGATTGACCTCAGGCAGAGGTGTACCTGCAGCACAGCTCACGTAGGCACCAAAGGCAAGAGACTGAGCCCAGCTGCAGCTCCTCAGCCCTTTCTCACGTGCTCCCTGCCAGCACTGATCCCAGCCTGGCTGGGGCTGGCTGAGGGCACAGGCACCCAGGGCCTTGCAGGGAGGCTGCAGAGCCTGTTGGTGCACTCAGGACCCAGATACACACGCAAGGAGAAGCATTTATGTGAAAAATCCCAACTGCTTATGCTTCAGCTGACTGAATTTCAGAATGCATGTCCCTCTTTTATTAGTTTTTTGGTTTTATTTTTAAAATTGGCAAGTAGCACCTGAGCTCTCTCACCTGTTGGACCTGGCCACTGTTGGGTGTCACATCATGGGATCATGTGGCTACTTTGGCCCAGCTGTTTGGCCACCACTCTCTCTTTAGCTCATCCCTCCCCATAAGTCTTGCTGTAGTGGCTTTACTGGGGCTTGCTAGTTCAGTATTCTGTGTTGACTTTGAGTTATGGGAGACTAGCTCACACTCAGTCTTCATTTTGCAGCTATTTACATGTAGAGATTGAATGAAAACTCAGGATACTTTTGTCAGACACTGGAAGCTGATGTTGGCAAGATATATCTATTTCGCTTCTTTTTAAAAATGAAGACAATAATGAGTCTAAAGCTCTGAAAATCCCATCTGTGAAATGGTAGAGGCCTTATTCCAAGCTGGGCTGTAATGTTTGCCTTATTTGAAAACATGCAGAGTAGAGTTATTTTCTTGTAACAACTTCTAAGGCACTGCCAAACCTCTCAGGCAAAGAATGCCGCTACTTAACTCGCCTTTTCAGAAAGATGCTATTAGAATAGAAGGCTCTGTAGCTTCCCCTGAAGACAGCTGCCCTGGGCACTGTCAGGGAGATACATTTCTGGTGAAGAGGTTTATTTTCTGGGGAAAAAAGCTTTCTTCAAAGGAGAGTTTCTGTATGGAAAATGGGATGTAATCCTTTCTCAGCAGAAGAGGGATGTGGCAGATTGCCTCATTACAAGTTCCTCAGTGCAGAGCTGGTAGCCCCTAATGATCAGGGGTTTCATCTGGGTGAAGAACACACTGTGAACAGCTACGTGTCTCTGTGTATAAAGGTTTCTCCTGTTTTTTTGCAATGAAAATAGATTATTTAGTGAAGCAAAACTCGCGGTTTCACCACGATAGACCATATGTGTGCATCAGGTTACCTCTGAGAGTATGACAGAGACATTTTTGCTTTAGCTACATTACCTACATTAGCTGCCTTCCTCGTCCTCTGTCTTTCCTCTCCCTTAAAAAATCATGATTTCTTGAGAAAGTGGTGGAACTCATGTTATCCTGGCTGTAGTTTCCTGAGTTTCTACCATAGCACTTTGGTTCTGGCTTGCAGATGGATGCTTGGTAACCATTTCTTTGTATATTTGCAATGTTGTGTTGCACCAGTGTATAAACTTTCACGGATCCCATCCTTGGCTGCTCTCTTACAACTTCAATGATGTCAGAATTCAGCCTAAGACATGTGCCAACTTGCACAGAAGTCTGCTGACTGTTTCCACTTGCTTTCTACCTTTACTCTTCAAAGCTTTTTGGATTATTTATTCCGTTGCTCAAATTGTATGTACTGAGTTTCAAAGCCATTTTTCCAGCTTCTGAAACTGAATTTGACAGTTCAGGCAGATACAGAGTCAGCTTTGGCTCTGAAACACTGCAGGAATCTGTGGGTGCTTTATGTCCAGCACAAAAGGGGATGTTCCTTAGGGAGTGCAGCTTCTGCTTCCTTATGGGGAAAATTAGCCATGCTTTTTATGACAAGCCTGCTGATGCATTTTAGAAGACTTATTCACATTACAAAAGAGACATTTGATTTAAAGACAGGTTGACAAAAAACTGGGTGCCTTCAAGATAGCTGAAGCATGATTTATGAGAGCTGTAGATAAGCTAATGATGATCCAATACTGTTTTATAACTACATTTAAGTGTGGTTGTGCTTGTAGACTTATTCAAATGCAAGAAGTCTAGAAATCATGCTTATAAATTACTTAATGATGCTACTCTGGAATTTCATTGGGGACTAAATAATCTTGAATATACACATACCTGTTTGATCTTGAATACACGTTTGCTAATCCACTAACTGCCCAGCAGAATGTAAGGATCCAATTATTGACTTGGTGCAACCTTATGTCCAGTAGAGATACATCCAGTGCAGACACAGGACAGACAACATGCACAGAAACAGGAGGGACACATGTCTCTGCTATTTGTTAGTGCTTATGGCTGTGTGTGAGGGCTTGAATGTAGATCACACGTGCTGCAATGGTATTGATTTCCCTAAAGAGATGGCTCTGCCTCTCTGTCTGAAACATTTGGAAAACATCAGGCACGCCAGCGTTTTTGTGTTGAAGTGCATGTGATAATTACAGAGGAAAATCCAAAATTCTCTTGAATGATATGCTAAAATGTTCATGCTCTAACACCTAGCGGGTGACACTGGTTCTGTGTCTTCACCAGGAAGGGCTTTGCTCTTCAATGCTCCAGTGAAGCTAACTCTAGCCATCACTTAGTCTGAAGTTATGCAGTGATTTTACAAGCTGGCTCTTTCCACCCTTGTAGGAAGAAGAGCAGAACCTGGTCAGGCAAGAGAAAGAGGAGCTTGAGAGGAAGAAACGACACAAACAGAAGGAATGCAGGGACACGTTGCTCAAAGCAGCGAAGGACAGGAGGGATCGTCTGAATGAAGAAAAACAAAGCCAGCTTGCCGAGGAGAGGATGATCTTGGAGCAAGATTTTCAGGACCCCCAGAGGGACATTGAGGAGAAAACAAAAAAAAAAGTAAGGGTTTTCATTGTGAAGTTGTGGGGCAGTACCTCATTTGGACTGGTTTTGAGGCCCTGTGAACTGCACAGAGTAACTGAGAACAGACACGAGCCCTTTTCCCTGAACGAGCTGGTTCTTTTGTTGCCTCTCCTCTTGCCAGTGCTCTGCAGCTATGTAGAAGGCCCATTGTCTGTAAAAACCACAGCAAACACTTCAAAGCATGCTTTGCAATCAGCAAGGCTACCAGCCCGGACAGAAGAAGTGGGGCTCCCAGGAAATCCTGGAATTTTGTCCCTCCATGCTGATTTCATTGTGTATAAATCACCTGAGCCTTTTCATCCTTATACTGCATGGATGTAATGGAGTTTGAAAGAATATTTTTTGTTTCATGGAGCTGATTTAGTAAATGTTTTTAACTGAAGAAAGTAAATATTTACTTATTCTAAGTAATTAATACTAACAGACTGTTTTAAATATTATATGTATATATACACATACATATATATATACATGCATGCAAACCTTCATGTTAGATTTCTTGGAGATGCCATGAAATGAAGGATATGTCTGTCACATCTAAAATTTTAAACTTTAGGGTGCAAATGGGTCTCAATGTAACTTCAAGACAGAACAGGAACCTGCATCCATTGCTGTGCTCAAGGTGTTTGGAAGCTCATATAGGTTAGGCACATTGTATAAACTCATTGTTAGACCTTGGCACAGAGTCAGAGGAGGTGATATTTTATTATATTTATTGGATCCCAAGGCTTCTAACACAGGTGATGGTGAAGTAGCATGGTCAGCTGTGGAAAATCTGTACAATGTGATCTGTTGTAGGCAGCAGGGCTGCTATGGGGGAAGGGATCACTCTGTATTTGTTCTGCTCATATGCTGTTGTCTGGCCAGGAAAAAGATTCTGTCCAGCTCTTTCCTGTGGTGGGCTTTGGAATGGAGCTCTAGACTCCCAGCTCAAACACTGGCTGTGAACTTCCACTTCTCTTCAGGTTTTGAAGGGCTTTTTTGAACTGGTTTACTCAGATCTGCAAATATCTGTGTATTTGCAGCAAGAGCTGCTTAAGGACCAGCTTACTTACCTGGCACACCTGGCTGAACAGCTGGAGAAGGACAAAGAGCAAGAACAAAAAGATGAGAAGATGTTCAAGGAAGAGAATGATCAGGTTTGGGCTGAGAGGGCTGAGAAAATGAAACTGGAGAGGGAAGCTCGATTTCAGCTGCTGAGAGATGTCGTGAATACAAGACAAGAGCAGATGAAGGAGAAATGTAAGTGGTAAAACGGGTTGCTGCCTGTGCCCCAGACCTGAACATGTTTGCCCAGCACCTACCTGGCCCGATGTGCATGGACTGTATGATTGAATGGACAGTAGTGTGACTGTCCCCAAACCTGCCTCCCAAACTTCACTCCTAGTGACATTCCTTACGCTGATTTCCCACTGCTGTCACCAGAGCAAAGCCTAGGGAAGTAAGGATTGCATGAACAAGCAGTCATTATTATTAATTATATTATTATGAAGTTCTGAATGTGAAAAACTTTCAGATGAAAGACAAATAAGCTGAGAATACTCTTGCTGTTGTTTGTGTGCCTCTGCAGAAGCAGCAAAACTCAGGTTTGCTCTTTAGGCTGCTTGGCCTGAATGGTGTCTTCAAGCTTGGCAGAGCTGTTGTCTTCTAAAAGTATTTTGGGTTTTGTTTTTCAGTGCAGAAAAAGGCAGAGAAGCAATTAGAAATTGCTGAAGAGAGGAAGTTATTAGCTGAAACGTTCAGAGAATACAAACGTTTGGAAGAACTAAAGCGTGCAAGGTATTTTTCTTTTATGCCATCGGTTCCTTTCATTGCAGATCATGCTTTTAAACTTCTGAGTAAGCTAATTCTCATTTTCTGGTAACTGTAAGAGCACTGGGTGGGCTTTTTTCTGTTCAGAGGGGCTCTCCCACCATGCAGCCTATCAGTTCCAAACTGCTTAATACCAGACCTGTAATATCGCCGTTGGTATTAAACCACTAATTCTGATCTCAGCATGCAAATAATGGTACATATCCTTGTTTTGGTCTTTTCAGATCATCATGTGACTTATATCGATTACACTTATTAAATACATCCCCTTGTACTCTGAGCTGTTGTTACAAGTAACAGAGGTTTGGGGAGGAGGGTTAATGCAAGGTTTGTTTGTTCCTTACCCAGGAGAACTAGTGTGTTCAGACGTATTGCTAAACTCCACCTACACACATCGCTAAAACAATCATATAGTCAGCCACCAAATACCAGACTAGGCCATGTAACCCAGCTGCATGGGGCTCTCTGTGCCTTACAGTTCCTCTGGATGAGGGCATCCTTACACGCAGTAGCTGAAATGTTCCTCTGGGTGTCATGCAAAGCCTTGGGCAGAGGGCCTTATCTCACTTAATTCCGCTTTTCTACTCCTGTTTCTCCCTGTTTGTCTGTGGGACTGTAACTGAGCAGCTCCTTCCCAAGCTTCTGCTGTGCTCTCTGATGGCTTTGTTGGGAGCAATCTCCTGGCTGTGGCAGAAATGTCACCCTTCGGAAGGAAACACGCTGGGCTCCAGCTGGTATATGCTCCACGTGGCCAAGATGGCATTCAGCAGTGTCAGGAAGGGTTTGTGCCTCAACTCTCGTTGAGTTCCTGCACAAGCCCTGACTGGACTGTTGGCATTTTAAGTGTCTGTGTGACTCCTGCTCCAGAAGGGCTGAACACGTAAGACTTCCGCTGCCTCTCCAGAGGGTAGTGAAAGCAATACACGAGTCCTGAGGAGGGATGGAGGAATGATTCCTTGTGACAGCCATTTCCAGGAACATCAGTGCAGGGCTGCAGCAGGAGCCTGGGCCCTGCCAGCCCTGTGGGCAGAGACTTGTTCTCCTCAGCAGAGGAGTGGGGAGGGATGTCAGGCTGCTCAGCACTGAGCCTGAGCCAGGAGAGGACTGGCACCCAACACAGGTTGCAAGGAGTTGTTCGTGCTCTTGTGTTTGTCAAGCACCAGTTTTTTTGTCTAATTGTGAGATGCAAGAGAACACAATTAATTATCCGAAGGACATAAGGTCAGCACGTGGCACTTGGTTAATAGTGGTAGTTATTCTTAAAACCTAAAACGAGTTTTGAATGGTTCTTCAGGCTAAACTCGAATGCTAACAGATATAATAACAACAATAACAATAATAACAACGTGTATTCTTTTTACCCACACTTCTTAAGTGACCTGTTCATTTGGCATTTCCAGAAAAGTACAGAAGGCCAATGAATACCGGGATCAGCTCACGAGTCAGATTTCCTACCGCCAGTATCTCCGTGAGGAAGAGGAAAAGGAGAGGAAACGGGAATACGAGGCGGGTCTGGAAGCACAGAGAGAGTATGAAGAAAGGGTGCAGTTCATTCTGTCAGCACCCCGGGACTCCATCCTGAAAACCCACCCTATGAGAAAAGCACTAATGTCTGACTCTTAGGGGCGTCACTCCCTGTGATATTTTAGTTCACTCAGTTGTCTTTAAAAGCATTTTGTAAGGGTGGTTATACCTGACTAGAGTTAGCAGAACTCTCTCCATTGTGATACTCAGAACATTTAATTGGAATTTATAAGAAATCTGGTACTTTAAAGTTTATTTTTCCCCTATGGATTTTTTTTGAGGAACCGACTGATCCAATTTGAAGTGTTTGACATTTTAATTGAAACTGTATGTTCTCTGCAGTATAACAGTGTATTATTATGACACTTAAGACACACAGGCATTCTTTAAAATCTGCACAAAGAAAATTTGTGGAAGACTTTCAGCAAACTTTTATTAAAATGCCTTTCAAACTCAAAATATTTGCAGAATCTTTTTTTTTTTCTATTTAGATAAAAAAGTACTTGGTGACTCAATTTTAGTTATTAAATATAAAACTGTGAATCTGTTTTACTGTGGGATGGACAGTAAAGAGCTGATATTCTTTTGCATAAACTCTGATGATCTGTGGAATACCAGAGCCCAGAGCTAGTCTGTGAGTCCTCTGCTTGTGCAGAATTAATTGTGCAGGGCTGAAGCTATTATTTTCTAGGTATTTTCTATCATCTTCATGGCAAGTCTGCCTCTTTGGGCTCCTTGGATTGTCACCAACACCACAGTCTGAACACACGGAATGGGGGGCCAGAGCACCAACAGTGTTTAAGAAGGAGCAACATAAGAAATGGCTGGATATGAGCAGGGAAGGATTGGGAGAGTTTTGTCAGTGGGGAGCAGGGACACCTCCTCTCTGCCTTGTGAGCTCCCCACGTCAAAGGGCAGATTGCCCTGAGTGCAGGGGAGCAGTGGGTGATGTGAGGAGGATGGGTGGGAGCAATCCCTCTCTCCCCATGCCAGTGCCCTTAACCAGCTCCTTCCTGTGTATTCAATTAGTTTTCCCTCAGTCCTTTTCAAAGGAGGCAGATGAAGAATCCATTTAAAACCTCATATCCTTTCTTGCTCATAGACTTTGCAGCCTCTGGAAATGTTTTATATTATTTCTTTCATTTTTCCCTTTGTGTCCTTGCTGCTGCTTATCTGCAGCTGTTTCTCTCTCCTTCAGCATTTCACCTTCTCCTCTCTTTGCTCCAGTCCCTGCTTCTCCACCCTTTTCTTCTTCCATCCCTCTCTAACTACCTTTTTGTCCTCCCTACCTTCCTTTTCAATGTTTGCCTCCCTGTTGGCAAATACCAGGACTTTGGAGTTTTTGTTTTGTGGGAGCATGAATGGGTGCACAGAGGAGCTGATAAATGGCTGGGATCAGAACCCAGGAGCCCCAGCTCCCAGACATCTTGGAACAAATTAGGAATAAGCAGCCTGCAAAGTCGTCTCATCTTGGTTTAAGGCAGAAACCGAGTTCACAAATGTTTTTTTTCTGTGGAGAGGCAGGTCAGGAACAGATGTATTAACCTGAAACAGTATCAGTGATCTTTGAACAACCCAGCTAATTCTGGGTGTAAATGGTGGAAAAACCTGGCCCTGCTGAGGGGAAAAGGAATGTGGTGGGATTTTTTCCTTGCTTACAGACAAAACTTCTCAGAGAGGAGCATCCTGAGCCAGCAGATGGAAGAGGGACAAGTCCACTGGCTGTTACCCTCCAGGCAGGTGACCAGACAGAGCAGAGAAAAGCCTCTTCACGTCTTATTCCTTGAATCTAAATAGGGTTTGTGTTCTACAGATACTGAGAGAGGAAACTCCTAGGAAGGGAAACATTGCAGACTGGGAGAGGTGAGTTGTTAGTTGGGATGTTGAGCCCCTACACAGTGCTTTTCAGCAACCATTTGCAAAATCATACAGAGTATTTCAGAGCTGCTTCTCCTGTTTTGCGGGTGGGAAAGGTCAGCCCAGATAATGGAAAAAGTTTCATCAGCCCAGAGAGCTGAGGTAGTCATAGGTCTGTCCTCTCACTGCTGGGTCAAATTGGCAGAATGATTAAGAGATTAATTTCCTGGTCTGCCGCAGACTCCTGGAGTGGCCCTGTGCAAGCAATGTAGATTTTTCTTTACTACTGTGACCTCTCTTTGAAAAATGAAGATAATAGCACATTCAGAATTCCAGGATTAATTAAAGCATGTTATTAAAGGCTGTGACATTTGTTGGGTACATATGCAATATGAGAGAGAAAAAAAATACCACATTGTTGAGCTTGGTGAATTTGAACTATCCAGAGCCATAATAAATTTCTTTTTTTAATAAAATAATAACTTAGGAGAGGTGGTCAGAACTATCAAACATTTATGGAGTGTCTGAGCTCCTGCTCCTGGAGGCAAAATTCCTCTGCAATGAACATGAGGTCTGCACAAGATTAAAAGACCAGACTGGAAGAAGTTTGCCTTCAGCAGGAGCGAATTCCCATGGGATAACGGGCAACTAAGCTCTTCTGAGAGAAAACTGGTGGTGGATGAACGTGCTGCTGGGGCTGAATCCTTTGCTGCCAAGTGCTTTGTAGAATTCAGGTTGGTCCAGAAGAGCAGGTGAGTCTGGGTGGGTCAGCAGACTCCTTGAGAGGCACCTTCTCGCAGCCCCTAACAGTGAGATGAGTGATGCAGTAAGTCAAGGCTGTCAAGACTGAAGAGTGTCCTTAATCCTATTGATTTCTCTCTTCTTCTGGTTCTTTTGATGTCCCAGCAGTAAACCAGGCAAATAGGGCTCTGGGTAGCATGTGCTTCAAAGCGTGGTCGTGCCTTTGCCTCCCTCAGGCCAGTGCTCGTGTTACATTTGTGACTTACAGATCACCAGGCAATAACTGAGCAAAACGGATCTGGAACTGTGGCTTGCAGGTCCCAGGAACCTCAGGAGCGTTAGCTGCTGCTCATGAATATGGTATTTCCTGCCTGAGTGAGCAATCCTGCAGCCAAACCAGCTATTAAACTGAGAGCGTGGGGACAGCACTGGTGAGGGAAGCAGCCTGGTCCATGGCTGGGTGAGCTCTCCCTGCACCAGGGCTCTGAGCCATGCAGAGACAAAACCACTGGCATTTAAAAACCTGGCAGTTACAGCCTCTTCACTTATACAGGTAGTAGAGCTTTGCAAAATATTCTTCCCTGTATTTTCTAATTAAAGTTTCGACACTGATGGAGGAAGAGCAGCGTGGGTGATTTGCCTGTCCCCGATCCATCATCCCAGACCCACTCCAAGGTTTGAACCTACAGCACTTGCCAAGGTTGTCAGACTTTTCTACACTCACCCATCTGCTCACAAGGGCTTTTATCCTGACCCCAGGGCTCTCCATGGTGATGTTTTTGGCCATGCACAAGATATTGAGCTGTGGAGTGGCTCCAGGTGCCCCAAGGCCTGGTGCTGGCTTGGTCCCTGCTCCAGGAGCTGGGCTGCAGGGCCTTGGACAGAATCAATTTTATTTGCAGGAAAATCCCTCTTTGTTAATTATTCATTGCTTTAACACTTGGAATAAGTTTTCATTACTTTAACTCAGGTAGGAGCAGTTGTTGCAGAAACAGCCAGTGCAGCCACGCTCAGGGTATGGTGACACTGCCAGACCCAGCTCTCTCACATGGTGACTTTTGTGTGGCCCAGGAGGAGGGAAGTCCAGATTTGAGGTCTTTGGGACAGCTTTGCATGCAAAAATTCAGGGCCTGGCATTGTCTTTAGGAACAGTCAACTCTGTCCTGGTGACATTTGGAGCTGTCAGAATTGATGCCCCTCACTGGCCTGTGCTGTCATCTGTCCATCCATCCATCTGTCCCTGGGGTCTCCACGTGTCGTTGCAACACAGAGACAAGGCTGGGACCTTGAAATAAAGTCCAGCACCCATCCTATACTTGCAAGGAACCCACTGGCTCTGCTTAGAGGGGAAAAAACCTGGTATTTGCCTCATTTTCACCTCTAAGTGCCTTCAATGTAAATTCCAGAGGGATTACCATAAAATGCTATTTAAGAGGCAGTGCTTGTTAAAAGTGATCGACACAAGTTTTGATTCCCAAACAAAAATAATCTATCTCCTGGAGGAGACAACATCCAGCAACTCAGCATTTAGGATGTACTGCAGGGATTTCGTACATATTTTGGTGGGTTTAGTTTCTGGCTTTAATTAAAGTTTTAGATTAATGGAGAATCACATGCGGCACCAGCTGGTATTTCATGGGAACTGCTGTGCTTTGCCTCTGGGCTATCACTGCTACCCCAGCTTCACTGAGCTTTGCTTCTGCTTGCACTGGTGCTCCACGTTTTGTTTCTACAGCTGATTTAGCGAAAGGAGAGGAGCAAGTTTTGTTTGCCTGACAAAGCTCTCTTGGAGGCTTTGCAGAGATTATGCTGTCAAATTTTCCCAGGGTAATTTCGAGCCGTGGTGCAGCTTTTTCTCCCCCTCTTTCCTCCTTCCCAAACTTCCCCCAGAGCCACCTGCAATTTATTTGGATTCATCAAAGGCATCAGAGAGGGAAAAGAGAGGTATCTGCGATGCTGGCTCTCCTCCCACCCAGTCAGTGCTGCGCTCTGCCAGGCTCTGAGGTGGAAAAGGGAAAAGATTCCAAAGAGGGGAATTTCACCCCCCCCAAGGGATGAGGAGCAGACGGTGAGATGCCACCTGCAATGGCTTTAAAGAAAGGCTGAGGGTGCTCTGTGAGCAGCACAGCCTGAAACCACGGGAGGAGGGATCCCAGCGACGGAGCAAACAACTGTGACAGTGAGCAGAGTCAGCTGAGTGTGTTTTCTGCCTGCTTAGTTAATATGCAAAATGCCTGGAATGATAAAGAATGGCAATAGTGATTAATTAGGAACATTCTGCATTTGCATCATCCTTCCCAGGCTCTAAAAGTGCATTATAAGCAGGAAATGAAGCACACGGTGCTCCCATGGGATGGAGGGAGGCAGCATGGCCATGGATTGACAGGTTGGGATCAATTTTTGGCTGTTGCTGCCCAAGTAACAATTCCTTCAGTGTAGGAGTGCCACACAAGCAGTGTCCACAAGCCATGTTGGTGGTGGGACCCTAAACCCACCTCTAGGCAGGAGAAGGCAGAGAAAAACCTATGCCTGGCACAATTCCTGAATGGATTTTCAGTGGGTTCATGAGGGCAATGCTCTTGTCCCAGGGAACAGGTGTGTCCTGGCAAAGGACACCACAGTAAAGCCATTCCCCACACCCCAAAATGTGGGTGATCCCCATGGTGGGGATGGGAGACCTGCAAACCACCGAGAGGCACCGGGCTGGGACACAGTTACTCTTCTTGTGTGAGAAACGAAGATGACTAAAAGTGGGGGGGGAACCCCCAGACCCAGCACCAGCCCACTGTGCCCGGGGTGCCCACACCCCTGGCTGCGGGCCGGAGCCGGGCGGGATCCTGCGGAACCACCAGGGAAGGAAAAAAATATTTATTCAAAAGGGCTTCGAAAAGATAAATAAATTAATAATAAAATCCGAAGCGAAGCGAAAGGAGCCGAGCCGAGCCGCCCCATACCTGAGCGGGGCGCGGCGGAGGCGGAGCGGTGCTGCCTCCTCCTCTCCACCTCCCCCCCCCACACTCCTCCTCCTCCTCCTCCTCCTCCTCCTCTTGCCGCCGNCGTCCCCGAGCCCCGGCCGGCCGCGGCGGGTGTAAAGGTCGGCGTGTCCGTCCGTCCGGCTGTCTGTCTGTCCGTCTGTCCGGCCGCCCGCCGCCCCCATGCTCCGCGCTTAGCGCTGCCGGCCCCAGCCATGTCCGCCGTGCAGCTCTACACCAAGGTGAGCGGGGAAGGGTCTCCGTGTGCGCCTGTGTTTTCCTGGGGTCCCGGGGAGGAAGCTGTTTCCCAGTCCCGGAGGGGCCCCGCAACTTTCCCCGCAGCCTCCGGGCCGGCGCCCGCAGGTGCGCGGGATGCGGAGGGGGCACCCCCCGCACCCCCACGGGGGTCCCGCTGCCCTCCCCGTGCCCTCCTCACGGTGCCCCGCGGTTTCACCCACCCGGGTTCTCTGCAGGAAAGGCTGAACTTCGCCCGTGGGTCGAGGTGGTGGCGGCGGTGGCCTCGCCCTCCGTGCGGTCCGTCACCTGCGCGGATAAAACACTCTCAGCCTCCCCAGTTCCTCCTGGAATAATTCCCGCCCCCCCTCCTCCCCCCACAACCTGCCGTATTCCCGGCCGCGGGGGGTGGAAGGAGAGGAGGACGCAGTCCGTAGAAGTGCCTTAACTCACCGAAGCGCTCCCGGGGCGCCGGGTTTCCAGAGCCCTTTTTGTCCCGCAACTCCTGGATGTGATCCCTTGGCAGGGGTGCGATGGGAC
>VYXB01003568.1:120518-136252 GCA_013397135.1 Pachyramphus minor | reverse complement strand
TCCCTTGGCAGGGGGGCGATGGGACGCACCCGCTTCCTCATGGCAGCCGGGGAAGGTGACATGGCTGGTGGCCTGCCTGGGCGCTACGCTCCAGAGGGACACCCAGATTTGCTCCTAAAAACCGATCGTTGTGCTTAATGGGAGGTTCAGGTGCTGCTTTTTAAAGCAGACCCTGGGATCTAGACAAGATATCGCTGGGGTTTTCCTTTTTTTTTTTAAAAAAAAAATTTTTTATTTTATGCTTGTGGGATACTTGGGTATTCCCTATCCGTGGCCAAACCAGGCTGTGGATGCATCCCACACAGTTCGGGGCTTTCCGCCCCTCTTCCCAGCGAGAGGTCTGTGTCTGGAGAGATCTTTGCTGATTGACTTGTCCCGATGAAAGAGCTCCTCGCACGCAGCGGGAGATCTGCCCGGTAAGGAGCGAGAGCTGCTACGGAGAGAGCCCTTTCCCTGTGCTCTGCATTTTCACGAGGCTACCCGGGAGTGCTGCGGGCAGCCGGGATCCAGGGAATGTGCTCTGTAAGAGCCATCAATAACATTAGGCAGGGGCTCATCAGGAAAAGTGCTTGGCTTCAGAATGGGTTTTGCTGAAAGACTGTAGAGTGCCAGCATCATGTATTGTAATAATGAGAATTTTAGTGTTTTAAACTCTTCCTGTGACCGTGGTCAGCATGGAGATGCTGCCAGATTGCCACCAACCCTCTCAAGGAACTACTTTTTTGCCTCTGTGCTGGTCTCCCAGGCTTAACTTTGTTGCAGATTTCTGCTTCTTGTAACTCATTTTGCAAACAGCTTTTATGTAATGTTGGGGGTTGCCACTCATTTTTTTTTGGCTGTTGCTATCGAGTGGATGCAGGATGAATTGTGGGTCTGGTGGCTCCTGCTTTGAACCTGTGGGAATTGCAGAAGCCCCACTGGACTGAGCGGGGCTGTCCCTGAACGGGCGGACCTCCATCCTTCTGGGAGCACCTTAAAAGCCAAATCTCAGGTTTGGAAAAGCTTTTTTCCCTTAGAAAATCCAAAAGGGAGCAGAAGTAAAGCTGCGGCTAAACTGCTCTGACCACAGCATCTCTTTGGATGAGTGCATGGATTCAATGGAGCCAGCCTCCCTCCTCCCCAGGGATGCTTCCCAAGTGCTGTGGTAGCCCTGGTCTGTGAGCTGATTTAGACAAGCTGGTTAATTGATTCTTAGCTTGATGACCAGTAATTAACCAGTGCTGTCCTTTTGTGCTAACTTGGCTGGGTTTATATTGCTGTTGGTCTGTTGAACAGGTGTAAGATGCCTCCTGGGGCACTGCTTGGGATCCTCTTGCTGTGTAGGGACTTTTCAATGAGACCCTTGGGAAGTGGTGGGGATTTGGTGACCACCTGTGTGTGTTGTAAATTTTAGATTTATTTTTAACAGCAACAGAGATTCTTGGTGAGAGCAGGTGTGTTTCAGCACCGTCTGTTCTGCAGGTGCCTGTCTGTTTTGCAGGAACATTTTAGGGATGTGGCTGTTCTGGTAGGTGGTGGGGCCATGGGTGATGCCTTGAACCCACAAGGGTCATCTGTGCAGCTGAGTCACGGTGAAATTTAGGACTGTCCTGCTGGGTTGTCTGCAGCCTCTGTGCCAGCTCTGGGCTTTGAAGCAGCGGGAAAATGTTTCCTGTGACTTTGAGAACGCAAGAAAAAAGAAAAGGAGCAAAGAAGGCTTAAAAGCCACAACAAACCCAACAGCCCTGAGATGCTGAGCCTGGTGGTGGTGGTGGTTGCTGTCAGAGGTTCCTGAGAAGAGGGGGGTGTGTTGATCATTTAAGGAGGGTCCTGGTTCTTGCTTGCACATCACATCTGTGCAGGAGGTGACTTTCCAAGTGCAGAGGTGGGGCCTCCTGGATTGCCTTGATGGCAGGGTGGGGATGTGGTGTTTTGAGGGAGGATGCAGAGGAAGGGAAGGCGGATGCTCTGGCTGGAATCAATAGTGTCTTGCTAAGAGCCGATCGATCCAATGTGTGGTGTTGCATTAGCACAGCCACAACAATACCTCCCTTGGAGTTCTTCCTCCTCGAGCGGGAAGCAGGATGAGAGAAACTGCTGGAGAGCAACTTTGGAGTGTCCAAGTGGGACTTCTCTGGTTTTCCCACCTCTCCTTCTTACTGGACTGCAATGGGAGTTGATGTATATTGAGTAAAGAGCCCTCAACTTCCACATGATGCTTGCAGAAGACTTTCTGAGATCTTGTGGGGACATGTGGCAGTTTCTAGGTGAATAAGTTCGTCATCATGCTGGTGAATTTGTTGTGTCAGGCTGGGCACTGCCCTGAGCAGCACTTAAACTGGAGAGGAACCCATCCTGGGAACACCAGCAGCTCCAAGTTGCTAGTGGAGGCGCTCTCCATGTGCTGTCTTCCTGTGCCCCTTTAAGAGCAGGGCTGGCTGTTTAATTGCCCCCATCAAACAACATAATTAATAGCTGTGCCTAATTATGAGCATCAGAGTAGTTCCAAAACTGCATCAACCTTAAAGCACACAGGACTCCACTTGGGTAAATAGTTATGGAGAGACCATTCGAATACCCTTCTCACTCCCAGTGCTTGCCCGAGGACTTTGGGATTTATCTGGCTGTGGATTTTGTTTTGTGGCATAAGCAAACAGGAGTTTAGTGTGCCCCAGCAGAACAGGAGCTGTGTGGCAAAGGGTGCAGGCCTGGTCCTGGAGCTGCTGGCACCAGCATGTGCGAGAGGAGTAGGGCAGATAGTGGCATCAAGGATTCCAGCTGGCAAAAACCTGTTCCAGATGGAAAGTGCTGGAGCCTTGCCCAACCTGTGTATTGCCTGGTGCCCCCGAGAAACACCTTTCTAAGGCTGCCTGGGCCCGTCCTGCTCTGCCCCATCCCCGAGGTGCCCGGCTGCAGCACTGCACACAGATGGTTTGCTGCTGGGCAGGGCAGCTTCTCAGACCCTTTTTACCTGCAGGAGGCACAGGCAGCTCCCTACATGTGGGGTTCTTTGCCTCCTCTCCAGCCAGGGCCCTCCAAAGGGGACCTGTTGCTTATGCAGCTAAGCTGCAGCCCAGGTAGCTGCAGTCCAGCCCTGTGAGCCTGTGCAGGTGCCAGCATCACCCTGTAATGAGGTAACGGGGATGCTCTGCTCCCTGTGCTGGGTGCTGGGCAGGATGGAGGGAGGACACCACCTGTGGAAGGTGCCGTGCCCAGCAAAGGGTTGATTTGCGGCATTAAAGCAGAAATTGGAGTTGTTTGCAAGGCTAGCCTTTGTTACATTGTAAGGCGAAGCTCTTCATGTGACTAAAACAACTATAATTGCTTTGGCTTCTGGATGTTCTGCTCTCTTAAAGGTGCTTCTTAAAATATGTTAATTGTTCTTTTAAGTATAGCCTCTGAACCTTATGCAAAACAGTGCTTGTGCCAGGAGAGGGAATGAGCTGTGCCCTTCTGCTCCTGGGGTGTTGTGCAGCTCAAGATACGCTCTTCTGGAGGTTTGCAAGCTCTGGGTAAATAGGAAACTAGGTGTATTTATTTTTTATACTATCTTTTTTCTTCCCGTCGTGCAAAGTGACTGTTACTTGCCAAGTATTTTCTAATGCATGATAGAACTTAATGCATTAAAAAAATCCTCTTCTTATGGCTGGTGTTGGGTGTAGAAAATGCTCTGGTTTTCACTTAAAGTTGTATTAAATAAAGTAGCTGGAATGAATTGGTGGTTTCTGACCCTGGGGAGAAACTTTTCAAAAGTGAATAAATGCTGCCAGTGTGATCACACACTGACTGAGTCAATGAATTGGCATAAACCTTCTGGCATAAAAGCTTCTGAAAATGATTTATCCTTCAAGGCTTGGGGAGGATTCGTCCTGAGTATGTGCCTGTGTGCTGGATTGGGGCTGAGCAGCGGCCGGGAAGGAGAGCGAAGATTTTCTTTGGATTGTGATGCCTAAAAATCTTCAGGAGAAAAGATTCTCCAGGCAGAATGAGATAAGATAGAGAACAGCTCTTTTAATGAAGGCCACAGAGTACAAAAGGTGCTTACACTTTTATATCCCTTTCTGATTCCCATATCTAATAGGGACATCCAATCCTAAGACCCCTTTTGCCCTGCCATCGCCCTCAGAACTGCCCCACTGGAGTCCTTCCAATGGTCTTGGGCCTTGTATCTTGTTTCATCTGCCATCTCTCTTGCTATTCCAGTCCAGGTGCACATCCCAATGGAATCCAATGGAATGTTCTTGCTAAGTATCTATTGCCTTGAGAAGACCGTTGAAAAGACAGGTGGTTAAATGGAATTTAGGAATGTGACACACAAACTGTGAGAAAGTAATGGTCTAAAGTGAAAGAAAACTATAGCTACATTAAAATCCACAAAAAAAACCCCAAAAATTAAAAATTCAAAATTGTGTAGAGCAAATTTCTGGGAAAGAGTGGGGAACAGGGCAAGTTTGGGGTTCAGCCCCTGGATATCCCTCTGCTGCAGAGCTCCTGAACTCCTGCTGCTGCCATTTCAGCTGCTGTTAGGAAAAGCAGGTTATACTTGAAGGTTTTTGAGGTTTTTTCTCCTGTATTTCAGATTATGAGAACATGTCTGGGTCACTCCACAAAGGGCAGGGACAGCTTGGAGGCCACAATGGGATTTTTATTCAAGGATGGGGCCGCCTCGCTGAAGGAGCCGGGTCCGTCGGCATCCCCGGGCTCCTCCTGATCCTGCCTCATTATGAGCTGCAGTCACAGAGAGAAAATCATTGAAATGTAAAATATGATTGCTCCAGCCAGCTCTCTGCAGCTGGGGACCGTGCCAAGGGCATGGCCAGTGCTGCAGCAGCTCAGGGGCCTCCTCGGCTTCCTGGGATGGCACCGGGGTGATGAAGGCAGAGCCAGACCTGGGGTTTAAAGACCCTCCAGTCCACTGTGCCTGAGGCCTTGAGTATGGGCAAGGAAGGTGGGAGATTGTGGCCTCGGGGGCATTTCCCTCCCTCGGCGGGGATGGGATGGCCCGAGTTCACCCTGTGTCTGGCACTGTGTGGGTGCCCTCCTGGCACCACAGGGCACGCTGCTCCAGGGGCTTTGTGCTGCAAAAACAATCTCATTTTCTTTTCTGTTTGTGCAGTTTTTCATTTCAGTTGTGCAGTTAATAGCCCCTGTGCTTGGGTTAGATGAGAGCCACTGAGCCAAGGAACACGGAGGCCAGTGCAGGTGCTGGGGCACAGCCCCAGGAATGACTCCAGCAGGGATAAATTAGCTTGATTCCTGCTGTATGCAGGAATGTCTGTATGTATGATGGTTGGGATTAATCAGCCTGCCTTTTTAAAAAATTATATTTGAGAATTCCTGCCCTGATGCTGTTTTAAGGGTGTGAAATTGGGGTGTGAAAGTCCCAGTGCATACAAGCCCAAATCGCAGCGATTTGCTGGGTTAAACCCAGGGTGAAGGATAGAAACCCGTGAGCATCAGTGGGGTCTGGAACCTCAGCCTTATGCTGGTTCTTATGGGATGGGGTGGGATCCATCATTCCTGCCCTTTTCTGCACCAAAGTGGGAGTTTAACTGAGGTTATTTGTCACAGGCAACTTGGCTGCTGTTGAGGAATGTATATACAAGGGAGGATTTTTGCTTCATTATTCTTTTCTGCTGCCAGTTACCTAGCCACAGGAAAATAATGACCCTGACCATGAATTTATGCATGTCTTTTGGTGACCAGGAAAGAAGTCTGTGCATGTTTGTGTCTCTACTTTTATATATTTTATGTTTCTTTTTCTCGAAGCTGATATATATATACAGCTTGCTGTATATACATAGTTTGCTGTTATGTGGTGCAGTTCTGAGCATGTTGGACTTTCAATTTACACACCACTTAATCTGTAGCTCTGTTCAGAAAAGGAGTCACATACACTTACTGAGATAGTTGTCCAGCAGGGAATCTACAGGAGAAGCCTAACTTGAGCATGAGGGTGGACTTTGGACCTTACAAGTCAGCCAGCAGTGCAATCAGTATCAGGTAGCACAGATGAAACCCTGAGCTGGGTGTTTTTTTGTGGTGCTGTTGCCTGATCTTTGACCCTCTCTGCAAACAGAGGCATTTTGTGGTGGTTAAAGGAATATCAGTGTCAACTACAGTTCTGGTCAGGAAAATGACTGCTGTTATTACAGCAAAACCTCAAGCTGTGGCAGACGCCTGAAATGTTTGCAGAACACTTTAGTGAAGAATTTGCTCTTTAGCAAAGCTGAGAAAAATTCCCTATGAGTTTTCTGTCTCTTGAGCTGGTTGTAAAGCAATTGCCCTCATCTGCCTCTGGCCTGCTGCAAGACACGTCTTGTGGGGGTGGGTTGGGTTTTGGCTTAGCCTGGTCCTTTAAATAGGAGCAGGGATCTGTCCAGAGATGGTGGCAGGGCAGGGAAGCACTGGATTTGGTGGGTGATGGGCTTCATGTGGTCTTCCTCATTCGAACACTCTTTAATGTCTTGCCTGGGTCATGGTAAACTCATCAGTTTTATTAATGAGACTTGTTAAGGCTTTGGTATCTCTGCTCTTTGGAGCATCACTACAGAGAAGAGCCTGCAGCCTGGAAATGTGACTTTATCTCCAGCTGTGCTCTCTTTTGTCCTTGATTTGTCCATGTGCAAAGTCTTCTCCAGTTGACTGAAACCTGCAAGTCATGGGAATGGGTTAAACATGTCAAAGTCCGGACTGTAGGACAAGATACAAGCAATGTAGTCTATAAACCCTTACTATTGGCAATAAAAGCCCTTAATTGCAGGTTAGGACTCCAAACTCGTGGAACGATGCAGGATGACCCACCGTGCCACTGTCCTCCATGACTTTTAACCATATCCCGATGGATTTTTTTAAATTCTATTACTTATTTTCTCCTGAACGAGCAGGTTTTTGTAGTACTGACTTTTAGTCTCCTGTATTTGTCTGTATGAAGGTGGTGGTGCTGTTGGGACCTGCTCTGGCATTTTCAGCAGATCAGCAAAGGCACTTGTAACAGCTCTTCTTGCTGCCCCAGCTGCTCATGGTGCGGGGCAGGTTTATGGGATTCCCTGTCCCTTTCCTCCTTAATGTGTAGGCATTGCCTCTTTCCTTTTGTGTTCCCTATATTGGCATTGGGGGTGGTAGCAGCAGGATGACTTTGTGTTCTCTGGGTGCTCCAGGTGTTTGGTGCTTACATGGCACCAACATCAACAGGAGATGTGTGCTGTGTCACAGAATCCCACAGTGGTTTGGGTTGGAAGGGATCTTAAAGCCCATCCAGTCCCACGCCCTGCCATGGGCAGGGACACCTTCCACTATCCCACGTTGCTCCAAGCCCCGTCCATCCTGGCCTTGGACACTTCCAGGAATCCAGGGGCAGCCACATCTTCCCTGGGCAACCCACTTCTGCAGACAGCCTTTGTCCACCTGTCCATCCTGATTTTTTTGAATGGTCCTCTTGATGCTCCTCTTCCATAAATCTCTGTTTGCCAAGTGCTTCCAGCCTAACTATTTCTTGAGAACATGCCTTTTCCAAGCTTGGGGTAGACCAGTCCTTTCAGCTCATGACCCCTTCCCACCCTGCTGGACTATGGGGGTGAGGGGATTTGTTTCCCTTGGTGACTCCACACCTCAGGCCCAGCTAATCCATACCTTCACCCTTCCTGTGAGTCATGGCCCAAGCTCCTTGACGAAAGTGTCACCGAGGTGTGAGGTGCTGGTGGGATGTGTTAACCACCACTTACAGGCACCTGAATGTGTTGTGGGTGAATCACTGCCACCACTTATCAAAATGACATGTTACATGTCGGGGATGTGGCCCAGAGAGTCACCACTCTTCAAAGGAAGGAGACCCTTAATATATTTAAAGACGGCTTCTTAAAAATCATGGGAATGTCCGGCTTCTTCTGAAAGCCCCACAGGGATGATGATTTTGGGTGGTTCAGGCAAACCTTCAGCTGCCAAACACCCAAGCAGGCTGGATGTGAGCAGGCAGTGCGGGCTGCTGACATGTGTGTTATCAAATTGGGGTTGAAAATTAATTTTTTTAAAGAAATAAAAATAAAAAAAATCTGATACTCATGCGTGCTGTGGAGCCAGTCCTTGGTGCTACACCCCAAGCGAGCAGAAAGTCAGTGTAAGCACATCCCAGGCAGTGAGTGGCTGCTGAGATGCTGAGGTGATAGAAGCTATAATTTTCAATCTAATTAAGCTGAGTAACTCCTTGTGGATTTGTGCTTCTTAATTACTGTGAGCTCTGATAAGGTGGCTGCTGTGGGTATTGCTGTTTCTCGGGCAGTGACTGTCATGTCCCCCTGGGGTGGAGGAGTGGTACCCACTGAGTGCTTGGGGACGGTGTGGGGCTCAGTCATGGACACTCAATCTCCTGGTGGGGTGGGGCTGGAGAGCTGAAGGTGGCTTTCACGTGGCAGTGCTGGATTACTGTGGTCTTGGATTGGTCCCACATCTCCTGGTAGGACTATGTGTCCTGTTTGGGGGACAAGTTGCAGGAGAAGGTTCTGCTCCAGAGCCACACAGGCCTGGGTGGGAGGTAGGTGTGGGAATACTGGTGTGGCTCTTTCTGTAGCTGGTGCCTCTTTTCACCACCACACTCGGTGGTAAGAAATAAAATAATGAAGGAAATGGAAGACCAAGTGCCACTTATCCAGTGCTTGGTCGGCGTCTTGTGTCACTGTGTTGTCCCCTTGCCTTCCTACCTCTCCTGGCATGGGAATAAATCACTTCTCTGCTTGGACAGACTGTGAACACCTGCACTTCCATCTTCTAGTTAATGGTACCAGTAAGGCATGTTTTGGCTGAAGCAAGACCTTTAACAGCACTGAAAAGCTTTTCTGGAAGCCAGG
Organism: Pachyramphus minor; assembly: GCA_013397135.1. Classification (NCBI taxonomy): domain Eukaryota; kingdom Metazoa; phylum Chordata; class Aves; order Passeriformes; family Tyrannidae; genus Pachyramphus; species Pachyramphus minor. The sequence goes on along the minus strand of VYXB01003568.1, from coordinate 127,430 downwards.
CTTGCATGAGGTGTGAACATCTCACCTTAGGGCTGGTGGAGAGCTGCCCTCAGGGGTGTCTGCAGGGCCTCCCCTACTTTGAATCCTGGGGTTTTCTCACAGTGGTTTTCAGGGGACAGAGGTCCCAGGGTGGTGGACCCGCCCTTGGCTCTCCCACAGCATGTGTTTTATGGCCCTGGGCATTATAAATACACTATCCAGAGAGATAAGAAGCTCGTGTTTTGCTCCTGTAAACCCTAGATATACCAGCTTTGAAATCTGTTACTCTGTTTTCGTTTCTGCTTATTCTCTTTTTTTTTTTTTTTTTTCTTTTTCTTTCTGAAGCCTTGGTTTTGTTTTCACCCTGCCTCAGCAAGGAGGTAACTAGTTCCTCCCTGTGCAGAGTGGCAAGAGGAATGCTTCTGCTTTGTCTGCCCTGCCGCGGAGGATGGAGGCAGAGCTCTTAAATAAAACACTTCACTTAAAAATAAACGAAAAGGAAGAAGAAGGAAGGAGAAAAATCTAGGCAACTTAAGCGTGCAAAATCTCAATTCTGGAAAATACTGACGCTCAGGGTTAAAGGGCTGATGCTTTGGGTGCAACCAGTGGCAGGAACGGCTGTGGATTTCAGCCTCGGGGCAACTGGGCCCAGCTCCTGCTCATCGGGAGCTGCTTTGAAGCCTCGTGTGCTCTTGCCATGCCAAAATAAACTCAGAGTCAGGCTGTCAGAGCTAATCTTCGTCTTTCACTCTGCCCTCCCCGCTGCTGTTCTGGGGAGTGGTGGCTGTGCTCTCACCCCTTATTTTAGGAGGTCCCTCCCAGGCGTGGGGACCATCCCTGTGATGCCAGGTGGGCACAGGTAGTGCTTTGGGAAACCTGAACTACCCATTTGCTTGACCATCAGGGTGGGTCTGAATCATCTTTAGTAACGAAGCCTGCTTGAATTTCCCTTTCAGCACCCAACACTCTGTGCAGGAGATGGCTGAGGCTGCTCAGGCTGTGCAACTCTCAGTCCCCCAAAAATGAACTGACAGTAGACTTTTCCTCCAGAGACACTGCTCCACCTAGAACAGAGGTTAGCATCCCAAAGTCCAGCATCAGGCAGAAAAACTAGTGTTCTCACCCAAATGGAACCTCCCTTTATCCAAAGATAAAAAGAGTGTGGTGCAGAAATCCATATTCAAAAAAAAAGGGCTACTCATACAAAACAGACTGTTCTGTTTGGCAATGCCAGAAAGTCTGCAGACTCTCAAATATTTTTTTAAAATGATTTTTATTTGTTTATTTTTTTAAAAAAATTTTTATAAAAGGGTGCTGTCTCCTGCCAGTCTTTGCTCTGGTCCAAAGTTTCAGCCCTGTTAGGTCACATGAGGTAAATCAGCAGAATGCAAACCCTGCTGTTACTGACTAAACTTTGCCCGGATCTCATCTAATCACCAACCTGACAAGTACTGAAGAGCTCAAGCTCTTTTCCTGTGAGAGGAGAGTTCAGTCCCAGCTCTAGTCCTTGGAGCAGCCCTTGTCCCAGCTGAGCATCCTTACAGATTCCTGGCATCCTTTTGCTCCAGAAGGTGTTATGTTTGCCTGAGTGATTGCTTGTTGTTATATCCAAATTTCAAATGGTATTTTCTTTTTTTTTTTTTTTTCAGTAACAGGTTTACTGTTTTTCCCCCTTTTTCAGTTTCAGATAATTCTGCTTTAATATTTAATAATTCACAAGACATTACCCAAATTTAGGCTGTCATTAATCTGCAGCAGGGTGGTTTTTTTTATTTCCCTGTGTGAAGAGAAGACTGGATGTTGTGGCTGATAGAAAATCCCTGTGATTTTAGTGTGCAGAAGTGTTTCAACCATTGGACTGCACAGCTTATAACTAGTGAGGTTTCACCCTTCTGGCATGTCTGAAGGCAGTTTCTTGTCTCTCCACGGTCAGTACTAAAGGCCGAACATTTCTAAAGGAAAAACCTTCCAACAAAACAACATAATTTTCTTCAGTAATACTTTGGGGACAATCTGTTGGCAGCTATTTTATCCAGCATGCCATCTCTCGGCTTATAACCCTCTTTGATGTGGCTCATTCAGGGGAAAAATGGCATTACACACTACCTCAATCACTCAGATGTCAGAGAGGATATTGCGTTTGACTAATCGGGGGAAATTTGGGAAGATTTAGTAATGTCAGGAGACATGACCCACTTCCAGTTAAACGCTTTTCAGACAATAGAGATTGTGCTAAGTGGTGGGGGAGGGAGTAGCATTCTCAGGGTAGAAATAATTAATAATTCTTTGCAATTTTAAATTTATTGTGCTGACCCTTTCCCAGGTTCCAGATAAGTTTGCTTCCTTTCTCTGTTTCCCTTTTTTGAATAAGAAAATACTAGTGCTAACTAGTTTTCAACAGATGTGTGTTGTCTGGAGGTGTCCATCCCTGGGCTGTGGATACCTGTCCTCTTTGGGATGTGGTCTTTGTGGGTGGCTGTTGGGATGGAGGGTGTTGAGAGCTGTGGTGCAGGTGTTGGTGACCAATGTTGGTTGGGGATGGGAAGTGTGGGGTTTGGCAGCTCAGAAGGTGTCCACCTGATGATGTGCATCTTAAGTACATAAAGACTAAAGAATATTAATCCATAAAACCATAAAGGTTTCAGTGCTTTCTTCATGCCACAAACCACCTATGTAGCACATTCCTGTTCCTGTGAGCTTCTGGCCAAAACAGCAACAGAAATTGCAGAGGTGTAGCACTGTGATGTTGTAAAAGTGTGAGAAAGCCAGACCTTGATGCTTAGGTTTGTGGTATATAAACCTTTCCTTCAAAGACAACAAAAGAGAATGTTCTCTAAGAGGTAACTCCATAATTTTCAGCGCTGCAAGTTCTGTCAAGCAACTTGTGGCTGTTGTTTTGTGCAAGGTTTTATCTTTGCACCCACGTGAGCTGCACAAAAGCAACTTACTCTGCCTAAAGCTTATTAAACTCCTTATTAAAAATAGTTCTGTAATCCTTCTGGACTACAGCAACAACACTTCTGCCTTAATTTCATATTACAGCTAAACTCTGGCAGTATCTTGCAATTTGCTGTGGTGGTAAGAATGTCCAGTGTGATGGGGCAATGCCAGAGCCCCCCTGAAAATGGGAAGAGGAGCTGTGCTGCATGGGCAGCCTTTTGGGGGGAAAAACTCCACCCTAGAGGTGTGCTGGAACTGCTCCTGGCTTCTGGAAGGGGGTCCAAGTTTTCAACCATTTGTTGTGATTTTTGACCAAAACCAACCTTTTGAGTGATTATTCAGGTTTAGGTGGTTTTTAATGCTCTGGTTTTGCCTGCAGCCATGGACTCTGTTGCGCTTTTTCCACAGTGTAAAATAAGCTCTTGTTTTCTAAGTAGTTCCCCAAATTCTGTCCTTTGAAAAGCCAGATTACAGTAAGCTTCTAGTATCTTTACCAAGCAAGTTAACACCTTCCTTGGGTTAAAGTCTTGTTTCTTCTGCCTTCAAGCTTCAAAGCGAGTAGGCTGACATTTTTTGGCTGCATCTCTGTTGAAAAATTCTGCTTTTACATGCAGTTACAGACATAGCTGGAAGATACGTAGCCCTGACTCTTGTCTGGATAAATTAATTTCCTTTGCACACCTCTGGGTGTTCGCTGAACTGGTCACTGGGGGCTCTGAACCCCGAATGATCCTTGTGTCCCCAGGATGACTCAAGAGGAATTTCTGAAGCAGTAGCAGTGGATGTTGAAGCCCTGATGGATTTGAAGTCATGTGTGATGCTGGGAGTACATGTGATCTTTGGATGACTCAGGAGTGATGGTACCTGGTTGGGCAGGAGGGTGGTCTCGCTGATGCCTCTCTTCTCTCTCTCTCTCTCATGTGCTTGGGAAGAGCTAAAATGTATCTTGGGTCTGCACAAACCTGTCCTTGAGTTAGGCTAAACTTCGGTGTAGTTAATTTATCTGGAAGGGAAGGGGGTGTTTTGGAAGGACTTGGCTCCATTCCTCACACAAAACACATGTAATATTTCAAGTCAGGGCAGAACAACATCCAGAGGCCAAGGCCTGAGAGAGCCAGCCTAGCAGCTGGATGTGCTGCAGATGTGTACAGATTTGAACCAGGGCTCATAATTCGAAAGCTGAAGAGCTTTTGAAGCACTCCAGGAGATGGAAGAGGCCCTGGCTGCATCTGCCTCACCTGCTTTGACCCCATAAACAGCGCTGACCCTTGTCTGTTAGAGGCTTTGTGCATAATTTATCTCTGATTTGAAAGTTGGCTGCTGTGTTAACACAGTTGTCCATGAGTGAGGGTTGGAGGAGTCCCTTGGGAGCAGCAGCGCCCATCCACAGTGTTCATGTTAGATGGCTGAGATGCACTAAAGATATTTAAGTTGTTTTGTGGAAGCAGACCAGTTAAAAATAGAGACATGGCTTTTTTCACCCTTTATTTCAAGGCAGAGCTTAAAGGAAGCTGAAGCCACCAGAGGAGCAGGTGTGGATCTTGTGCCCTGGTGATAAACCAGCATGAGGGGGTGGATGGGGCCTCCTTCACCCTGCAAACCCTTGACTGCAACGAAGGTGCATGTGAAAATACTGTAGTGGCCTTTAGCCACTAAACAAACCAGCTCTTTGTGGGGCTGAAGTGACACCTGAAATCTAGATGGGTCTCTTCAGGATTCAGGTGTTGCTTCAGTAACCAACTGCTGGTGCTGGTTGTGGTGCCCTGGAGCTGTGTCCTGTGTTGTCCTTCCCACGAGGCATGAGCCTGTGAGGATGCTGTGAGCCCCCCAAAATGGGGAGGCCTGAGCTCCCCTGTACAGGATGAGCAGCTGCTGAACTCTCTGCTTGTGTTAAACATCCCTTCCACATGCTCACGAAACTTCCCACTTTGGGGGATTTAAGCCTTTTCTGGGGACGTCTCTTGCACTTTTATTTCTGCAGACTGAGTGTGTGAGTCTGGGGATAAATTTACTGTGGTGATAAAGCAGATATTAAGAGTGGTAATGATATTAACTGTGGCAGTCTGTCTTGCTGCTGGAGCATCCTCTATCCTTTTATATCTTGTGATAAGGAGAGATTTGTGGCTTATTTCCCCCAGTGCAAAACGAGATGTGGGCTTTCTCCTGTGCATGCAAATCCTGGAGGGAGTTCAGAAGTGTTGGAGGAATGGGGAAATCCCAGCTCTTGAGCTTTTAGGCTGGAATCAGGCTGTGGGGATGCTGAGGTTTGCTGGCTTCCTTTCAAACAGAGCCCAGACTTTTGACAGTCTTTGCTGGTAGCTGGACAGAGGGGAAACGTCCTCTGAGAACGGGATCAAATGTCCTTTAAACAGGTTAAACTGCTTTCCTATGAAAAGGGCTGTTGTGAAAACCAGTCCCTTGGGGTTTCTCATCAGAGCTGGCAGGCTGAACAAGCTCACTTTGTGGATGTGCTGTGCCCATCAGTGACAACCACGCTGTCCCCTGCAACCTGGCCTTGGGCACCTCCAGGGATCCAGAGGCAGCCACAGCTTCTCCAGGCAACCTGTGCCAGGGCCTCACCACTCTCACAGACAAGAATTTCTTCCCTCTGTCAGTGGGAAGCCATTCCCCCTTGTCCTGTCACTCAAGGCCCTTGTCCAAAGTTCCCTCTCTGGTGACCGAAATATAATGATTGAAAGCACCAGGGAAAATCCATCAGGAGGTGAGTGTTGGGCCAGGCTGGATTTGCTCTGCAGGGTTGCTTGGCATGTGACTTTCCAGCATGATGCAATTGGTGCTGGAGCCATCCTTTAGCTTTGCATCTGGAAGTGATGCTGTTTTGCAAACACAGCACGGGGAGGACAAGGGAGAGGAGCGGAAAGCAAATATTTGCCTTTTGGAGGTTGAATCCGCCCCTCTGATACTCTGATAGACCCTGCTCCTCTCACTCTGGAGTCTCTGCCCTTACTAAAGTAGTTCCAAATGTACCACTTGTTTATAGAAAGTGGGTCTTATCTCCACAGTGGCAGGGAATTGTGAGGCTGTGCTCTGACAGTGCCTTTAATAATGCTGTGATAAGGGCTCCCTGCCACCCTTGCAGGGAGAAAGAGGCTTATCAGGGAGCAGTGGGCAAGATGAGAGCTGCCATGGGGAGGAGGGAAACTGGAATGATGGCAAAGACTGTTTGGAGGTTGGTATCCTGCTTGGCTGGTGAGTGAAGAAAGTGGGCATGGTATTAGGTTGGAAGGCACCTGTGCACTGCTCATCCCCATGCTCTGGGAGGAACAGAGGTTAGGGCATGACTTCTCTGATCAAAAACGAGCCCCCAGTATCAGAAGGACATGGAGCCAGAGGAGATGCTCCCAGGGCTGGAGCCCCTCTGCTCTGGAGCCAGGCTGGGAGAGCTGGGGGGGTTCACCTGGGGAAGAGAAGCTCCAGGGAGAGCTGAGAGCCCCTTGCAGGGCCTGAAGGGGCTCCAGGAGAGCTGGAGAGGGACTGGGAACAAGGGGTGGAGGGACAGGACACAGGGAATGGCTTCCCAGTGCCAGAGGGCAGGGTTAGATGGGATATTGGGAAGGAATTGCTGTCTGTGAGGGTTGTGAGGCCCTGGACCAGGTTGCCCAGAGAAGCTGTGGCTGCCCCTGGATCCTTGCAAGTGTTGAAGGCCAGGTTGAACGGGGCTTGGAGCAACTTGGGATAGTGGGAGTTGTCCCTGCCCAAGGCAGGGGGTTGGAACAAGATGATCTTTAAGGTCCCTTGCGACCCAAACCATTGGGGGTTTTAGTGATTCTGTGATCATGGAATGGGATGTCTCTAGAAGCAAGAGGTCCTTGTGGTTTTAGGTCTGAAAAACTGTCTTTATTTGGGGCAGTAAGATTGAAAGTGCCTTCAAGTGTCCAAGTTGAAGGTTAAAATACCACAGTGTGTGGGCAGCCCAAACATAACCTTCAATTTTGCATTTCCCAGGACTGACACATTGCAATGTAGTTCCCA